>HG993136.1:7500-110000 GCA_905231865.2 Boloria selene | reverse complement strand
TATACTAATACAACTGTGGGAAAGTAAACAAACAGTTCCTGGACTCTACACTTATAACAATTACTAGTTATTCGATAGTTCTAAATATTGTTTAAGTACAATTACTCTAAGTGTTGATATAATATGAAAGGTACCATTGTTTGAAATTATGTAAATATTGCAGCAGTATAAAGAAATCTATTATTGGCATCAATTGTTTACTTTCATATTTCACCTTCAAGTAGAAATGTACGTCAACAAACACTCATTGAACTCAATGGCGTGTTTATATTATTTTATAAAATATGTAACCATTACAATCCTCCCCCTTTAAGAAAATAAACATAGTTTATTTTAAAACTCAATATTAAAATGAACTAATAAAACAATTCATAACTCATGATACAATACTACACTACACAATATAATCAAATCATCGAAGTTCGATGAATCATCGAAGAATACATTTCTTAATAATAAAATCATATTTTATCTTATTTAAAAACAATAATTATAATCAAAATATCAAAATCTTAAATTACTTATACATAATTAATTCACCTTTAACTGTGCAATTCTTGTACTACGCCTTAGAGGTGTATCTGAACTCTCTGATGTAGAGGGTATTGCCTCTAATTCAATGTCTCTTTCTCTATTATCATTATTTACCTTTAAAGTTATACAATTTGTAATTCTTGCACAACAAGTTCTAGTATCTTCTAATGCTAATAATCTATCATTCCTGTTACAAAAGAAATGTCTTCTCCATAAATATTTAGCTACACGATATAGTATATAAATCATAAACATTTTTAAAATAGAGAAAAATATATAACCAAAATAAACATTGTTAACAACCTTATCAAAAATTGTTTCATTTTCCATTTGGTCAATAATATCATTAATATTATCTATCTTATGACTTGCTAAATTCAAACTTTCTAAATCTAATTTTTCATGAATTCTCAATGGCACAAAATTAATTTTAGTCATATTCTTATTTTTCAACTTTTTACAACATTCATCGGATACAATATCTATTTGTGGTAAAACTGAATTATAATTGCTTTCCAAACCTAATGTTTGAGTTTGTAACATGATATTAGTAGTATATAACTTACAGCTATCTGAAATTTTAATTATTCCAGTATTTATCAATTCAATATCAACAGGTTCTTTATTTTTACAATTCAATGTACCTATGGTTTTCCTAGGCATTACAAATAACCAATTATTACTATGGTGTAATTTATACCACTGTTCTGTCTGTATATAGACTACTCTCGTATCACATTCACCAGGCAATTTTGTATTACTATACATCAGTTCGGTTTCGCATGTTTTGCTTGTGTGTACAGAATATAAAGCGGTTTCTAATTTACATATGTATTTATTATTATTCTCAAGAATTTTACATTGATCTAAATTTTCTATGCTAGTATAATAAACTTTATTACTTGATATTAAAAAATATTTAAAATTAGGTAAAATAAATATAAATGTATTGTCACTACTTTTTATTGGTACTGGAAGAACGTGATATAAATCATAACTTATTTGAGTGATTAGCGGTGTCTTAATTACAAACACAAGTTTTTCATTCATTACATATGACACTAAATTAGTTAATAATAATAATTCTGGAATATGTTTCTCGTTTAGCTCTAGAGGATATTTCGTTTGTGATGGCAAATATGATAATGTCTTTTTTAATTCTGCTCCGTATTGTTCTGGAGTAATGATTACTGGATGGATAACATTATTTTTCGAGAATAAAATAGCATTAATAATAGTCGAAATTTCATTGTTTACTTCGGTAGTAATTAAAGTTAATAAGGACATATGCTCATCGATGTCTTGTTTTAATTTGATACTAAATATTTTATCCCCTATATCTTTGGTGTAATTCGACAATAAATTTAAATTTTCATTGAATATTTTTTCATTATTATTTAGATCTGTAATGGTTGTATTAAAATTAGAAATCGTTGATTTAATAATGTTAGATTGAGATTTTAATAAATTTAAAACTTCGTGTTCATTTTTATCTAAATGTTCAATTGCATCGCTATATCTTTTCGCGTCATCGGCATCTAAAGTACCGAAAAGAACTTTAAAAATACTTCCAACTCCATCTATATACGACCGTCTAACCCTATGGCTATAAAAGCCTGTTAATTCTCTAAGGATATTTTCTTGAGTATTCAATTGAGGAATTATTTGTTCTAAAATCACAAGCGATGTTTGGCAAAGGGAAAACTTTGTGAAAGTTTCATGATTACAAAGATCTTTGGTTCTAATATAGGTATCATGAATTAAATTTATTTTTCTATGTATATCACCTATATCTAAGTATATTATTAAATTCCATTCACTATCAAAATGATTAACTTTTCCTAAACTTTCAAAGTAAATACCTCCTTTATCAATCATGCTAATATTATATAACTTATCGCTACTTATTACGTACGATATCCATGTCACGAATATCAGAACACGAATCAGGTTCATCCTGAAACAAATGCATGTTTCAGCCTGTTAGTATGTACTTTTAATTTCTTATTTCTAATCTTAATTGTAACATTAGTTGAGGAATTCATTTTAACTATTTTATAAGGTCCTAACCAATAAGGTGATAATTTTCGAGACTTTCCCGGTTTAATGGCCTCGTTGCTTAAGTAAACTGAATCTCCTACTTTAAATTCTGTGTCTTTACATTTTTTATCATAAATCTGTTTATTATACTCTTTTGAACTTATCAATTTATTTCTAGCTATTTCTCTTGATTTTTGTAATCTTAAAATAAGTTCATCTAAATAGTTATCGTAAAAATATTTAAACTCGGGTTCTTTAACTATAGAACTTGGTAAATTAGCCTTAAATCCAAATATTAGTTCAAATGGTGTAAACTGAGTTGAGGTATGAACGCTTGTATTATATGAAAACATAGCAAAATCTACCCATTTGTCCCAATTAGTTTGATCTTCATTTACATAATGCTTAAGATAATCTGCTAATGTTAAATGGCTTCTTTCTAATGCTCCATTTGATTGTGGATGATAAGCACTAGTATTTATCTTTTTAATTTTAAATAATTTAGAAATTTCTTTTATTAAATTTGATGTAAAATCGGCTCCTTGATCTGTTAATAATATTTCAGGAATACCAAATTTGCAAATGAAATTACGGACAAAACAATCTGCTATTGCCTCAGCATCGTGTTTGGGTAATGGAAAAGCTTGAGAATATTTTGTTAAGTCATCTTGTAATGTTAATATATATTTATTTCCAATTTCTGTTAAAGGAAGTGGACCAACAATATCCAAAGCAATTTTCTGAAAAGCCTTTGTTGAGGTTGAAGTAATTTCCATAGGTTTCTTATTTTTCTTTCTATTTACTTTATTCTTTTGACATGACTCCCATTTCTTAATAAAATCTTTTATGTCCTTTTTCATTGAATCCCATTTATAATTCGCTTTGATTTTCTTATAAGTCTTATGAAAACCTATATGACCTGAGATTATATTCGAATGATTTTCTTCTAAAATCGATGGTATATCCTCCCTCTTTGGTGTTTGAACTATACCGTGGAAAACGTTTAATATTATATCTGTATCTTTAAATATGTATCTTATCATAGTTCTAACTTTATGCCACTTAAGTCGAAGGTTGCAAAAACTAGTAAAATTAATTTCCTTAACATTTTCTTGTAGTAACCTATATTTTAAATTTTTAAAACATTCAAATATGTCTTCATAAGTTACGCTATCCCAATAATTGATTTTTGGAAACGTAAAATATACTTTATTACTGTTTTCTGATATGCTTAAGACATCATTTTGATTTGGTTTTTTGGATTTTAAATCTTTTACATAAGGTTCATATTCTAATAACAATTTATCATTTTCTACGTCTAAGTCAACTGATGTAAATACTACTTTATTTACTTTTTCTGGGAGCTTATCATTGTGTTCTTCTAATTTATTATACAATATTGGTTTCCTCTCCATTTCTTTTAAAAATGACGAATAACTTTCTCCATTTCTTGTTACACTATTTACCTTGATAACGTTCTCAATATTTTCATTATCTGGTTTTATTCTACTTAGCGCGTCTGCGTTTTGATTCAATTTTCCTTGTTTATAAACAATCTCATAATCATATTCCTCTAATAAGAGTCTCCACCTAACTAATCTAGATCCAGGATCTTTAACATTCATTAACCAAGTTAAAGGTTTGTGATCAGTTATAATTCTAAACTTACGTCCATATAGATATGGTCTAAAATGCTTTACAGACCATACAATTGCCAATAATTCTTTTTCTGTTGTTGAATAATTTGTTTCGCTTTTGTTCAATATTCTACTTGCGTATGCAATCGGAAGATCATCTGATCCTGACCCTTGTGACAAAATACTGCCTATTGCGTAATTACTCGCATCTGTTGTTAAATTAAAAGTTTGAGAAAAATCTGGGTATTGTAATATTGGTTCCTCACATAACTTTGTTTTTAAACTTTCAAAAGAATGTTGTTGCAAGCTTGTCCAAATAAAAGGTTCATCTTTCTTTAAAAGTTTTGTTAAAGATTGACTAAGTTTACTAAAGTTTTCAATAAATCTTCTATAATAGCCAGCTAATCCTAAAAAGCTCTTGATATCCTTTGGATTCTTTGGAACTGGATAATTTTTTACTGACTCTATTTTCTTTGGATCTGGTTTTACACCGTACTGCGTAATCAAATGACCTAAATACATGACTTCAGTTTTCAAAAATTCGCATTTATCCGGCTGGAGTTTTAAATTATGTTGTGACAATCGTTGAAAAACTTCTTTCAATTTTAAATTATGATTTTGCAATGAATTTCCGTAAACAACAATATCATCAAGATATACAAAACATTTTATTCCTTGTAACCCTACCAAAACGTTGTTCATTAATCTCTGAAAGGTTGCAGGTGCATTTTTTAATCCAAATGGCATTCTAGTGTATTCGTAATGACCTAAAGGAACACTGAAGGCTGTTTTAGCTTGATCCTTCGGATTCATTTTAATCTGATGAAAACCCGATGCTAAGTCTAAAGTTGTAAAATATTTACTATGACCTAACTGATCTAATATATCGTTTATCTGAGGTAGTGGATAGACATCACCTATACTTATTTCGTTTAATTTTCTATAATCTATCACAAGTCGCCACTTCTTTTTTCCTGATGCATCTATTTTCTTGGGGACTACCCATACAGGTGAATTCCATGGACTACTAGATGGTTCAATTATTTTATCTTTTAACAACTTACTAATCTGTTCGTTAACTTCTTCCTTTAAAGCTTCTGGATATCTATAAGACTTTGTGTTTATAGGCACGTTATTATTCGTAGGTATTTCATGCATTACCGTATTTGTTGACGTTAATGAATCTCCTTCTAAATGAAATATATGATTATATTCTCTACATAATTCTATTAATGACTCTTTTTCTTCCCTGTTTAAATGATCAGTACGTAGAGTCTCATTCAATTTATCTAAACGATCTCCTTTACACATTTCCTCATTCTTAATTTTGTTTACGTTAATTATATCATTCACTTCTTGCTCATTAACTAACGACTCTAACTTCACAACCAACTTATTTATTTTTACTTCTTTATCTGTCGTATTCAAACATACCGTTAATGCCTTGTTATTCTCAACTTTTACAATGCTCGGACATAAATACACACCATCTGATATCTTAATTTTATCTAGTATTAGTCCCTCTTTTAAATTAGGGTTCTCTATTGAAATTGAAATTACCTTCTCACATCTTGGTTCTATGACCAATAAATCATTTTCATGATTCGTTTCTTTAATAAAGTTTTGTGGATGAACTTCACAAATACTTTCACGACCATTATTTTCATAACTCCTATCATCTTTTAATACCTGTGGCTGAACTTCACAACTTTTCTTACATGCTTCATTACCAATACTTCTTTCATTTTTTTATTACTTGTGGATAAACTTCACAATCACTTTTAAACATATTATCTTCCAAATCATCATAACACGTATTATTTCTTTCATTATCCTCATCGCATATATGATTCGTATTCTCTCTCAAATTTTCACTTATAACTTTTATTTCATCATGCTCGATCTTAAGCTCTGTACCACATATTTTTATTTTATTTTCTTTATAATTTATTATTGAGTCTGTTTTAGACAAGAAATCACTACCTATCACGCCATTACATTTAATAGGAAAGCTATCAGGTACCACGTGAAGTGTCTGATAAACTCTTTTATCTCCTATATTAAATGTTAAATAGGTACAACCGATTGTTTCGGTTGGGTTAGCTTCCTTATCGATTCCTTTTAGTTTAATTTTCTTATCTTCATATATTAATGTTTCTCGTTCTAATGACGTTATTTTTATTAATGTTACCTCTGCCCCTGTATCGATTAAGAACCTATTTCTATCCTCTAATATACTATCCGACTCTAAGTATACGTAAGACGAAATACGCGTATCTATAAACCTTATTCGGCCTGAATCTAATTTGTGGTCCCCGGGTTGGCCGCGTGCCTTGGACCGTTTGAGTTTAAATGTTTATTTTCGTTGCTTTTATTATTCATTTGCTTATTATTACGATTATTATGGTTCCAACTATTGCTCGGATGATTAAAATGATTATTCTGAGAGGGTTGGTAGTAATTACGATTATTATTACGATTATTCGCGTTCGGATTGTTCCAGCATTCTTTAGCTAAATCCCCTTTTTTCTTACAGTAAAAACAAGAAGGTATGTGATTATTTGTGTGATTAATATGCATTTGTCTAATCATAGGTTGATTCCTACAGTGGTGAGCTAAATGCCCTAACTTATTACAGTTCGTACACCTTTTTATTCCTGTATTATAGTTTTGTCTAACACTCATTTCTTGTCTGGATTTAATTTCTTGTTCTTCAGAAATCGCAATTGAAACTGCATCTTCAAAAGTTGAAGGTTTCTGAGACTTTAATAAAATATGAAGTCGTGGTAGAAGACCACTTATAAAAATATTTAGTGCTTGATTTTTTAATAACTCTACATTGGCTTCTCGAGCTTCTTTAGTTAATTTCGGGTCTAATGATTTAATTAATTTAATGTAACAGTTTTCTACTCTGCTTGAATATTTAGTTATTGATTCGTTATTACCTTGTCTACATGAATTTAACTCTAACTGCCATTGTGCAAACGTTCTTTTCTCGCTATAATTTTGTAATAAATGTTCTTTTAAACTTTCCCATGACGAAAAAGACCTGTTTAATAATGTCGACCTAATATTTCCTTCAATTTTAGATAGAACTACTGACACGAATGCTATTTTATAAACCGGATTCAATAGAGCGAATGCATTATTGCAATTATCTATGAACACATGTAAATTTGCCTTATCGCCATCATATTTATGTATCATTCTTTCCGCTAGGTTTATATCTATAAATCCACCAGAAACTTTATCCTCTGAGCTATACATTTTAAATAATTATTTACTTGATTTTACAAAGACAAATAATAATCTGAAATAATCGTATAAAATTCTATAACCTTTCAATTTTCTTTAAAAATTCTTCAATATTTACTATAAAAATGTCTACACAACTCTATATAAAAATATGTTATTCCCTATAATATACAAAAATACACAATATAACAACGATTATACTACTCACTTGAGTTCGTAGTTGATATACTGCGGAGTTCTTTGTCCGGTCTGCTATTTCGGGTCGCGTTGAAGCGTAGCGTTGCACGTAGTAGCGTAGCGTTGCACGTAGACCAACTGGCTCGTTGCAGAGGTTGCGGTACTGGTTGGACCAGTGAAGAACCACACACCACGCGATGCTCAGCTGATGTGCTCGCCGATTAACGTCTTCAATTTCGTTGCTGCCAAGGGTTGCCGACTGGATGTCGATCGCCTTGCTTTGTCTTTTGACTCCTCGTACTCCAGTGTATTATGACGTCGAACGTCTTGAAACTGGATATCCACCGTCCAAGTTTTCATCAGGAACAAAGGGACTCTAATATTTCAAAAGCCCTTTGAAATCCCACTTCTGACACCAAAATGTAATGTTCGGTGGTCAGGAGGGGTCTCAAATACAAACAGCAGCGTGACGTTGGTAGATATTTATTTATCACGCAACAATTATAAATTATAATTGTTCCTACTTGCTATACTATAGCTAGACTCGGAGGTCCGAAGGGACTCAAGGAACTCAAAGAACTGACTAACATTATGGGTGGAGGACATTATATACTAATACAACTGTGGGAAAGTAAACAAACAGTTCCTGGACTCATAACAACACACTTATAACAATTACTAGTTATTCGATAGTTCTAAATATTGTTTAAGTACAATTACTCTAAGTGTTGATATAATATGAAAGGTACCATTGTTTGAAATTATGTAAATATTGCAGCAGTATGAAGAAATCTATTATTGGCATCAATTGTTTACTTTCATATTTCACCTTCAAGTAGAAATGTACGTCAACAATCATCATCATCATCATCATCAGCCCTTTTTAATGTCCCACTGCTGGGCACGGGCCTCCCTCAGTACGAGGGGATCAGGCCATAGTCCACCGCGCTGGCCTAGTGCGTGTTGGCGGACTTCACATGTCTTTCGAAAACTTGTTAAGTTTTCTCAGACATGCAGGTTTCCTCACGATGTTTTCCTTCACCGTAAGACAAGTGGTAATCATGATATAAATGATTCGCACATGAAAATATCAGAGGTGCGAGACCCGGATTTGAACCCGCATCACTCGGTTATCCAAACGACTCAATGGCGTGTTTATATTATTTTATAAAATATGTAACCATTACACAGCAACAATAAAGCAAACCGTAATAATTTAATAAATGTACATAATATTTTTTAGTATATACTATAGCTTATAGTCAGATTGTTGTATTTACATGGTTGAATAGAACCACTATGACGCCTTTCATACCGGGTTTAATTAAAGTTCGGATAATCATACTAATTTAATTGATTAACTTTAACCTTTAATACAACGAACATTGCATACTGAAGTATACTTAATTAATTTAAAACTGTACAGAACCCATAAGTAGAAAATTAAATCAAATAACGCGGAACGACGATTGTGCCTACGTGACCGCCGCAGAGAGCCGCCGGGTGCGGGGTATCGAGCCACGGGGTGAGGGACGGGTCGATGCGTCAGCGCGCGCTAGCCGCACGTTACGTATAGCTCGCGCCAAACTTTGTGGCCGTCCCGAACTAGGCTCATTGCATTGCGCAGAACACAAAATCAGGTATTAGCGGGACGCACAAGAGCTTGGGGGCAGGGCCACACCCCGCGCGCCCGCACCGCTCACCCGCGACGCGCGCTGGCACCCACGCCTTAGTGTGAGTGCTACGTCCGTACACGAATCACGCACTTGTGAGCTCTGAGAGTACTGTAGCGTTCAAAATTCGTTCGATCGTTTCGTTAATTTGTTATTATAGTTTTTAGTTATTGTTACTTGTTGTTATTGTTACTCGTTGTTATTTGTTTATAAACATGCCTACCGGACGTTGTAATGTTTTACGACGCCAGGCTCGTAAAATGGTCTACGATGTTTATAAATTTATGAAGAAAGAAGCTGAAGAAGGCCTTAAATACGATTTGAAGGCAGTACATAAACGGACTGCAGCCGCTACAGGAGTATCAGAAAGAACTGTACGACGTATTATATCGGTAGCTAATGAACCAAGTTCCAATTTATTAGCAGTTTTTCGTACACCCGGAAAGAAGAGGCAAGGGGTAAAAAAGGTAACCGGAATCGACAATTTCTCAACTTTTAAAAAAATTAAAAGAAGATATAAATTTTGAAGGATCCGCAACGAGTTTGAGGAGAATTTTGAACGAAATGGGATTTAAATGGAAAAAAACTGAAGACAATCGCAAATTATTAATTGAAAAAACAGATATTCGCTGTAAGCGAATTGAATATTTGCGTGAAATAACGAAATATCGCGCAGAAGGAAGACCGATAGTTTACACTGACGAATCGTATGTCGATTCATCGCATACCACTTCGAAGGCATGGAGTGATGGTAGCACTAAAGGTTTAAAAAAAAAGATATCAAAAGGTCAACGTGTCGTCATTGTACATGCTGGATCCAAATCAGGATTTGTACCCAACGGCCTTTTGATGTTTAAAGCAGGTACGAAAACCGGAGATTACCATGATAATATGAACTATAATAATTATGAAAAATGGATACGCACACAACTTTTGCCGAATCTCCCACCAAGATCGGTGATGGTGATAGATAATGCACCCTATCATAACAAATTAGAGGATGCAGCGCCGACGTCAAATAGCAAAAAGGTAGAAATGGTAGCATGGCTTACGGCAAAAAATATCCCTTGCAGTTCTGACATGCTGAAACCAGAACTGTATAAATTAATTTCAATACATAAAGAAAAATTCAAAAAATTTAATATTGATAAAATTTTAGAAGAACACAATCACACAATATTACGGCTTCCACCTTACCATCCCGACTTGAACCCCATAGAAATGGCTTGGGCATCCATAAAAGGTTACGTGGCGAAAAAAAATGTCACAAATAATATAACTAATATTATGAAATTAGTGGAGGAAAAAGTAAATAGCATGGGTGAACAGGAGTGGACTGCACTATGCGATAAAGTTATTAATATTGAGGAAGAATATAAGAAAAGTGATGTCATCATAGATGACCTAACTGAAAAAATAATAATTCACGTGAGCGATAATGAATCAGATGAAGAAGATTTGGATATTTTTTGGGAAGAGAGTGATTCGGATGCGGAACCATCCACTAGTAAGGGAGATGTTTTTATGGAAGGTGTGGCCCCATTGTGAATATAGTTTTTATTTATATTAATGTTTTTTATTTACATTTATCCTATTATTACCTAACCTATATGTTTTACAAATAACACATACATTGTATATTAAATTAAATAAAATAACCTATGAAATAAACACGAACTTTATAATCAACAAATAAAAATAAATTGACATAATATAATAAGTATTAAAAATGTTAGAAAACGAAAATTGTTTGGTTGATTACGTATTGCCCACTCGACTGTACCATGCGCAAGTTCGGACTCGCGACTATACTCAAGGCGGTCACAAAGTTTGGCGCGGGCTGTAGTTTTAAGTAAATCTCAAAAATTCGTAATTAATTAATTTCTGCTCCGATCTTGACGCGGTCTTCTTATATATTAATTATTTACTATTTAACATCATTTCTCTTATCCAGAAACCGAATATTCCAGGAATTCGAATTATTGAGGTTCCCCTACTTTTCTTAAAATTCATAAAATTACGTAAAATTCAGTAACTCAGGCATCTCTGTATATATTTTGACACGATTTCCTTATATATTACTAATATACATTTATTTTAATTTCGCCTAAGCCGGTTTTGATGAAACTTTTCACAAGGAATTGCTAAAGAGTGGGTCTATCGAGATAAGTATATGCAAGTATTGATATATCAGTTTCTATAAAATATATACCGAACATTAATTGCATAAAACTTACATTTATTGATTATGTACATACACATATACACATACACAAATACATATAATAACTATCTAAGAGTATGCCCTGAAAGCTTCACATTCCTATCTAATATAATAATTAAATAATTATCTTTTATACACGGCGGTATCTATAGATTTCCAGTACTTTAAATGAATAATTATAAAGGTTCTCCTAATTTAATTACTTTAAAACTTGGTCTCCTATCACTTCTTAGACTTCATAAACAATATCCCGTTTTAAAATTTAAAAATCTTGAGAAACAAAAAAGTCAATTTTCAAGTTACGTAATTTTAAGCAAATCTTAATAAATTCATAACTAATTAGTTTATGTTCCGATCTTGACGCGGTCTTCTTATATATTAATTATTTTCTATTTAACATTATTTCCCTTATCCAGAAACCGAATATTCCAAGAATTTGAATTATTGAGGTTTCCTACTTTTTAAAGATCATAAAATTTTCGTGAAATTAATTAACTCAGGTTTTTCTGTATATATTTTGACACGATTTCCTTACATATTAACATATGAATACATTTATTTAATTTCGCCTAAGCCGATTTTGATGAAACTTTCCACAAAGAATTACTAAAGAGTGGGTCTATCGAGACAAATATATACAAGTATTGATACTTCAATTTCTATAAAATATATACCGAACACTAATTGCATAAAAATTACAGTCATCAATTATACTTACATACACATATATACACATACACATTCCTATCTACTATAGTAATTAAATAATTATCTTCTATTACGCGGCGGTAACTATGGATTTCCCAGTACATTTAAATGAGTAATTACAAGAGTTCTAATAAGTTAATTACTTTCAAACTTGGTCTCCTATCACTTTTTACACTTCATAAACAATATCCCGTTTCAAAATTTTAAAAATCTTGAGAAACAAAAAAGTCGATTTTCAACTTACGTAATTTTAAGTAAATTTTAATAAATTCATAACTAATTAGTTTATGCTCCAATTTTGATGCGGTCTTCTTATATATTAATTATTTCTTATTTTACATTATTTCCTCATTCAGAAACCGTATATTCAAAGAATTCGAATTATTTGGATTTTCTAACCTTATACTAGTAAAAAATTTTTCATGCAAAAAACCTTTCTGCAGTCCCGGCGATCTCCAGGTCACAGATGGGGGGGCGCGAAGCACTTCACCATGCACCAAAACCATCACGAGCACATACCACACCCAGATTACTTTGAATTAATTATAAAACGAATAAATTTCGAGTAGTATAAGCTATCACATATTAATTATCGACCGAATTTCGAAATTTAAACTATCACATATTGTTCATCGACACTTTTTACACTAAAATAACTACTTATCGCGATAAAATACGACAATTTTAACTGCTGAAACAAAATTTTCATAGCCCTACAAAGCGTAACGAGCACGTGGCATTAACAGTTTTTTGCCAAAAATCGATACAAAACGCACGAATTTCGAAATTTAAACTATCACATATTGTTAATCGACATTTTTTACACTAAAATAACTACTTATCGCGATAAAATACGACACTTTACACTGAAACGAAATTTTTATAACCCTAGAAATCGTAACGAGCACATGTCACTAACCGTTTTTCGCCAAAAATCGGCACAAAACGTACGAATTTCGAAATTTAATTTAACACTAAAATAACAACTTTTCGCGATAAGATTCGACACTTTTACCACTTAAACGAATTTTTCTAGCGGAGCGCAATCCGAACGCGTGCGCTCGCCACGGCGGCCCGAGCGGAACTCCCCAAAAAAAAAAAAAAACCTAACCTAACCTAACCTAACCTAATGATTCTATAGAAATTTCTTATAATGTTTAATAATGTCTTTTATTCGGCTTTGTTCATCTTGTTTCGATTAGTTTAAGTAGTTTTAGTTGTATTCCTTCTCATTCGCATCATAAAAATCTAATTTCGTTCATTTATTAAAAAGTTCATATTAAGTTTAAAATTACGTAAAAATATTTTTTCTTCATTTCGTTGTCAAATTTGGTCTTGAATTCATTGGATACTTACCTGCAACACCGTCCCGTCGTTTGTTTCGCAATTTTATACCGGGAAATCGAAAAAAAAAAAGGACCCCCCGCCCTACCACCGGTCATTACTAAGGTAGATTTCGGTGACCTTGGGCAATTAAAAACCTTTTTAACCAGTTTATAATTAACTTTTTGGGAATTTTATTTTAGATTCTTGTTCCTAGTGCCTAGCTTAACAAACTCAACGATATGATACGCACACCTACTAAACAGTCACTCTCCCCCCGACGTCTCTTTGAAGAGTCGGAGGTCTCCAGTGGCTTCGCCGCTGGACACAGTGCTTCACAAGGGTCTCAGACAATGAACCGAGATCCTTCATCGAGTCTTCCAGTAACAGAGGCCCCCGCTGGCGTTGTTAAGGCGGTCGGCCAGGACAACTCTCTGAACTTAAAAAAGAAAATACCTGTAAAGAATATAGATAAGAAAATTGTAAATAATATAGATAAGAAAATTGTAAATACTGATATGGCGACTGCTAAAGCGCGTAAAAGTTTAGAACGTAAAGAGGTTAACAACACCCCAACAAAGATTTCGTATTCGACTAAGACAGAAGAGGCTGAAGCAATCTGTCTTCATGCAATGAGTGAGATGAAACAGTCTGGAAATTTAAAAACTAGTATTAAAGTAAATTTACAAAACGACTTTAAAGCATTATTAGAGATAGTGAAATACTTAGAGAAGGGAAGTAGCAAAAGCGGAATTGAACGTGACAAAGAATTACAATAACCAACAGAGCTAAGGAACAAAGAAGAGGAAAAAAAGGAAGATGACATGATGATGATGAATGACAGTAGAGAAATACTTAATGAAATAAGAGAAGTCAAGAACCTACTGAAAAGAGAAGCGGAAAAGGGAATGAAAATTATGAAAGAGACTAAAAATGCAGTTGATAATATTGAGGCATGGTGTGAAGTCCCGAAAACTTATGCACAAGCTGCTGCCGCGATGCCCGCTCGAGAGCCAGAAAGGGAAAATTTGCACTCAATCATTGTAACTTCACCGAACGACACATATACTGCGGATAAAGTGGTAGAAAAGATTAGGAAGGCTGTAGAGGCAACAACGACAGGAGTGCAAATTGAAAAGATAAGGAAAACTAAAAATCAAACAGTAGTTATAAGTTGTAAAGAAAAAGTAGAGATGGAAAGAGTTAAAAAAAGAATAACAGCGGCTGGTGCAGACTTAAATGTTACGGAGGCCGTAAATAAATGGCCATTGGTTATTGTCAAAGATGTTATGAAGTACTTATCAGATAAAGAAATAACAGCGCATACAAGGAATAAATGTACAGGAGAGTGACTTGATTTTGAAATATAGGAGGAGAGCAAGAAATCCTCATCAATGCCACGTAGTGCTGCAGGTAGCCCCTCAAGTCTGGAAGAGGTTGACTGAAGCGGGAGTCATTCATATGGATTTGCAGCGAGTGTTTGTGGAGGACCAAAGCCCTCTAATCCAGTGCACGATATGTCTGGGATTCGGACATGGGCGTAAGTACTGCAAGGAGACGGGAGGGGACATCTGCAGTCACTGTGGGGAATTCCATCTCAGGGCCGATTGCCAAGCTCTCCAACGGAACGAAAAACCAGAATGCAGGAATTGTAAAATAGGTAATAAAGAATGCAGTCATAATGCCTTTGACAAAAGTTGCCCTATTAGGAAGAAGTGGGAAGAAGTAGCTAGGCGAGCAGTTGCGTATTGCTAAAGTTGTCACGGGGAACTATAGAATTTTTCAAGCGAATCTACAAAGATGTAACTTAGCCACTGAAGAACTTATACAAGAGTCCGGGAAAAATAAAACCATATTTGCACTAATACAAGAACCATATACAGGTAACACCGGAATGTTAAAAACCTATCCCGGCACTAGAGTTATACAAAGTCAGACAAGAAAAATCAAACCAAATAAAGTGGCTATAGTTGTCTTCGATAAAGACCTGGAAATAATAGTGACTCCAAACCTACTAGCTCAGAACACGGTGGCTGCAGTTCTTAAAACCAAACACTGGACAATCGGAGTTGTATCTGTCTACTTCGAGGATAGCATGCCCATCGAACCATATTTAGATAAAACTAAAGATCTTCTCGAGAAACTTAATACAAACCATATTATCCTAGGAGGTGACTTCAATGCATGGAATGTTTGGTGGGGCAGTGAATCCCCGGATGACAGAGGAGAAACCGTGTTCGGCTGGCTGGAAGAAATGAACTTGCATATCCTAAACGAGGGTGATGAGCCCACTTTTGACACAATCAGAGGTGGTAAAAGATACAAAAGCAGCGTAGACATCACAACATGCACACAAAATTTATTGGACAAAATAAATGATTGGGAAGTCAAAACAGATATCACAAGTTCAGACCATAATACCATTCAATTAAATTTAAACCTAAAGAAGATACAAAGTAATAAAATCAATAGAACTACAAGAATTTATAATACGAAAAAAGCAAAGTGGAAGGAATTCAAAACAGAGTTTAGAAAACAGTTAGATGAAAAGAACGTAAATATTCAAGAAATAGGTAAAATTTATAATACTAGAGAAATAGAAGATAATATAAATAAATATATAGATAGTATTAAAGTAGCAGCAGAAAAATACATACCAAAAAAGAAGATCGTGTCAAGGGTGGGTATCCCGTGGTGGAATGATGAGCTGGATAAATTGAAGAGGACGATGATGACGATGAAGAGAAGAATACGCTGCGCTGCTCCATGCCGTCGTCAACACGTAGTTGAAGAATACCTGAAAGCAAAAAGAGAATATAAAGAAAAAGAAGAAAATGTTAGAGTGGAGAGTTGGAAATCATTTTGTGGGAAGCAGGATAGGGAGAGCATGTGGGATGGAATATATAGGGTTATAGGAAGAACGTCGAAATTTCATGAAGATCAGTGTCTAATAGAGAATGATAGAGAGTTGAACCCGGAAGAATCAGTCGATTTGTTGGCTCGTTCATTTTATCCGGAGGATCGAGAGATCGATGATAATAGTGAACATACCCAGCTTAGAGCACTCGCAAGGGAGTCGCTCCAATGCAACTCTGTAGTGATGGACGACCCACTGTTCACTTTGCAAGAGCTAAGGCGGTCTATGAATAGCTTTAATGTTAAAAAAGCACCTGGGATTGATGGCTTTACAGCAGACATTTGTCTAGCTGCAATCACAGAGGACGAGACCATCTTCTTAGAGATAATTAATAAATGTATGGAGTTGACATATTTCCCGGTCCCCTGGAAAGAGGCAGCTATAATAATACTAAGAAAACCGAATAAGAAAGATTATAGCCAACCAAAATCTTACCGTCCTATTGGGTTACTGCCGATCTTAGGGAAAATTTTTGAAAAAATGATTGTCAATAGATTAAAATACTACATATTACCCAAAATAAGCTCACGACAATACGGCTTCATGCCGCAGCGTAGTACCGAGGACTCCCTCTATGATCTAGTTAATCACATAAGAAATAACATAAATCATAAATTAATAAATTTAGTAATATCTTTGGACATAGAGGGGGCATTTGATAATGCGTGGTGGCCCGCAATCATGTGCCAACTTCAGGAAAAAGGTTGTCCCTTAAATCTGAGAAAAATAATGGCAAGTTACTTCTCAAATAGGAAGGTGAGGGTGAAGTACTCTGGCAGAGAAGTCATACGGGCAACGACGAAGGGATGTGTGCAGGGTTCGGTCGGAGGTCCTGTATTGTGGAACGCTCTGCTCAATCCGCTGCTAGAGGAACTGGAGGGCATGGGTGTACACTTTCAGGCCTTCGCGGATGATGTGGTACTTGTCTTCTCGGGGAGCAGATCTGAAGATATTGTTCACAAAGCCAACCAGACACTGACCTATGTACATGAGTGGGGAATCAAAAATAAGTTAAATTTCGCAGCACACAAAACCAAAGCAACGGTAATAACAAAAAAACTAAAATACGATGAACCACGAGTGAGCATGGGCGGTGTTCCGATCGAACTGGTTGAGGAGATTAAGATCCTAGGTCTCATAGTGGACAGGAAGCTGACCTTCAATAGCCATATCACGGAAGTGTGTAAAAAATCAACGAACATCTATAGGCAACTAGCAAGGTCGGCTAAAATATCCTGGGGTCTGTGCCCGGAGGTGATAAGAACGATTTACGTGGCAGTAATTGAGCCGATTATTATGTACGCGGCTAGTGCTTGGGCACCGGCGGTGGACAAACTGATGACGCAAAAGAAACTGGAGGTTGTGCAGAGAGGATTTGCACAAAAAATCTGTAAGTCGTATCGAACAATTTCCTTAAATTCGGCCCTTATGTTGTCGAGATTGCTTCCTCTGGACCTCCGAATCAAAGAAGCGGCAAGACTGTTTGAAGCGAAGAGAGGGAAACCGGAGGAAGAAATACTGATGGATAGGGAAATTGAGAGCAAAGTGTGCTTCCTCGAAGCACCACATCCAGCAAAAGAAGTTGAAGTGACATACGGAGAGCTCGAAGACCTGAGCGATGGGATCCAGGAAGACTTGCAGAGGACAGGTCCCATGGTTTTTACTGATGGGAGTAAAATCGATGGTGGAGTTGGTGCGGCGGTGTCGTTTTGGAGGGATGGCAGAGAAGTAAAGAGCAAGAAATTGAAGTTAGATGATTTTTGTACTGTTTTTCAAGCAGAATTGCTAGCTCTCTGGCAGGCCACCGAAATGGCACTGAATGCAAAGGACCCAGTAATAAGCATACTAAGTGATTCCAAGTCTTCCTTGGATCTTATTAAAACAGCGACTACACACCCAATCGCAACCCTTATAAAAAAGAACCTCGAAAAAGCCCGGACAGACTCCAAACTAATAAAACTCTACTGGATTAGAGCCCACGCAGGTACGGAAGGGAACGAGAGAGCGGATAAACTTGCGAAAATAGCTGCGCAACAAAAGAAGGTTAAACCAATTTACGACAAATGCCCTCTCTCGTTCATGAAGAATCAATTAAGAAATGAGATAATTATAAAATGGGACGAAGATAAAATTGAAAATATTTAGAATTAGGTAAATAAGATATATTTGTAAATAATGATTATGATCAACACAACAATTATGAGAAGGAAAATACAAGAATGATTAATAATTAATAAAAAAAAAATAATAATAAAATATAAAAAAATAAATAAATAAATAAATAAATATGACGGCGTTTCAGTTGGATGTCAGATTGACAAGCTGTCAATCTAGCGAAGTGACGGTGCGCTACTACGTCATTCGCTTACCCCACTACTCGAATAATTCTGACCGGTATAAAAAGACCGGAGCAACCGTGGCTAGGGCAGTCTAGGCTCTGGCTTGGCACAGTGCACTAGTTGTACGCTGCTAGTAGTTTAACCTAGACTTTTGTATAATGATTAATTTGTTCAAACGAATTAATTATTATTCTTATACTAGAACTAGCTAGTAAAACGCCGGGGTAAGAAAAACACGTATTGACTTTATGCACAATATTACTTTATTTAGTAACTTTATACAAACTGGCAGAGTTTCTGCTTACTTCAATTGATACAAAAGGAATGAATCGCAAAATTAACAATCTTGGTATTTAAACCCTCTATTTTGTGGTGGGGTGTGACGTCACTTCCCACTGACAGACAATCAATTGGCTTTGGCGTTGCTTGGCTATGGCATGGCGTCTTAGGGCTCAGCTACACAACATCATGTGGCGTTACAGTCGGCCATCCTGAAACAATTGCTCCCGCAATGGGAAGGGTGATTTATTAGCTTTCTAGAAGGTCAATGAGGTCTTCAGTTTCTAGCTGGTCATCAGAGCTGCTCGCGCTATCTGATACTAAAGCTACACTACGATAAGGTCGCAAAGAGTCGGCGGACACCAGCCCGATAAAGTTTTTGTAGCCCCTTAATCCCTTTATGCTCCTAATTCTGTACCTATCGTTGCCGAGGACTTTAATTACAATATAGGGTCCTGAATATAAGTCATCTAGTTTAGTGTTAACCTTAGCAGCACTGCTTGTAGGCGCCTGCCTCCATAGAACCAAGTCCCCCTTTTTATAAATATGAGACTTTTTGCGACTTTTGTCAAAGTTTCGTTTCATCTTGGCGGTGGCCCTATCAATGCGCGCACTGGCCTTTTCGCGCTTGGACTGAATAGACTCCGATACCTGGTCTGGTATAGCTACGTCACATACTGGTCTACCATCACGTGCAAACATTAAATCATATGGTTTAAAACCAGTGGTATCATTTAAAGTATTATTTATGCCCCAAATAACGTCGGGGAGGCAATTAGACCAGTTATTAGCTGCTTCACTAGGGTCAGTGGCGCGTAGAGCGTTGAGTATAGTTCTATTAGTGCGTTCAACTTGTCCATTAGCACGCGGACATGCAATTGAATTTAATGTATGTTTGAATTGTTTATCTAGCGCGAATTTCTTGAAATACCTACTTGTAAAAGCTTTACCATGATCTGTTACGACTCTATCCGGATAACCGAATAATGAAAATATTCTTTTGAGTATTCTTAATGTTTCTATTGAGTTAACCGTCCTAATAGGCTCTGCGATTACAAATTTTGAAAACGCGTCTGTTATAACCAACATATATTCATGACCTTTCTTAGTCCTACAGAATGGGCCTAAATGGTCTATATGGACCATTCTAAAAGGTTCTTTTGGCTTAGGGATCGGATGTAACATACCTTCCTTTTTACCATATTCTCCCTTACCATAAGCACAATGCAAACAAGAAGTAACATATTTTCGAATAAACCGCGTCATTTTAGGAAACCAAAATTCTTTTTTTATTAGATCTGTACAACGTTTCAATCCAACGTGTCCTATTTCATCGTGATGCATTTGAACGATTTTCCATCTAGCTGGCCCGGGCACAACGAGGCGATTGCCATTGAGCGTTTTTCTATACAATCGATTGTCCAAAATTACATAATTATTCACTATATCGGGTACTGCCGACTTACTGTTTAGTTGATCGATTAAGCTTTTCAATTTACTATCCTGATACTGAATCGTATAAAACCAATCCGTGATTTCGAGGCGATTAATATTTACTGCATCAATAGGATTTCTACTTAACGCGTCTACATGCTTCATTCGTTCGCCGGGTCTATATTCTACACTGATATCATATTCTTGTATTAACAACCACCACCTAGCGATACGCGGAATAATATCTCGTTTCGTGAGGGTAGCACGGACGGCAGTACAGTCAGTGATTATTTTTACGTGTTTACCTATAACATATACTCTGAATTTACGCAAAGATTCTACGACTGCAAGCGTCTCTAACTCATAGCTATGATACATAGTTTCCTCCCTAGATGTTACTCTGCTAAAATACATAACCGGACGCAAGGTACCGTCAAGTTGCTGCTGTAATAATATACCCGCTATTCCTAACTTACACGCATCGGTATGTATTTCTGTATCATTTCATGTCCTAAATAAGTTACTTTATCATGTAAGAAAGAGCACTTTTTCATATTTAATTTTAAATTTTCCGATTGAAATTTTTGTAATACCGCCTCTAACATTTTCATACCAGAAATAAAGTCAATTGAGGGTAGTAATAAATCATCTAAAAATGCAAGAATTTCATGACGTGAACTGTCACTCTCAGTACAACGGATCGAATTAACAATTTTGCTAACCAAACGCATAAAAACAGATGGCGCATTTGCTAAGCCAAATGGAACACGTAAGTATTCATATTGACCCTGAGGTGTAATAAAAGCAGTTTTGTGAGTGTCCTCGGGTGCGATTAGTAACTGATGATAACTTTGGGCCATATCAAGACTAGTAAAGTATTTCTTACCGGCTAACTTAGAAATGTGATCGTCAATGTTAGGTAGCGGATATCTGTCTTTTACGGTTATAGCATTAAGGGCACGGTAGTCAATACATAATCGACTGTCGCCGTTTTTTTTCTTGACTAAGATGACTGGAGAGGCATAATTTGATTCGGATTCTTTTATAATACCGGCATCTAATAATTCATGGACTTTAGAATTAACTATTTGTTGTTCAGTGTGCGATAATCTATATGGCTGACGATATATTGGTTGCTGCGTAGTGAGTTTTATTTTCATTTGTAATAGGTTAGTGCAACCAAGATCTTTTGTATTAATTGCAAAGGTATGTTTATATTGTATCAATAAATTTATTAAACTATTACGCTCGTTTTCATTTAAACTTCCCATATTAATATCGTGTATAGGTACACCGCTTATGTGGAATTCAGATATTTGGTTCACTGCAAGGACGGAGCCAGACGAATTTACATTACACATATTTAAAACACCTCTATTCGAACTTTTTTCCTTATTTAGCAAAGTATTAGGTAAGTTTAGTAACAATGGCTTGGCTTGACTCACCTGGCTAGGCTGGCTGGCTAACCCGTCACAGCTCTCTGCTCGAGCTAAAATCTCGCCCGCTTTCCAGTCAACATTAACGACTCCAGTGTTAACAACCTTTATGTAGCCCTCACCACCTCGGAGCAAGGTCGCTGGTAACATATAGGACACGCCTTGTAATTCATAGTGGCGTGATGCTGTGCAGACATCGTTGCCGGGCATATTACCCAGCACTTTAACTTTGATGATCGAGACACCGGGTGGCAGAGACTCCCTGTTTGAAGTCACAACTTTAAACTTGTTCACCTCTTCTACTATGTCAAACCCTTTTAAAGGATTAGGGTCAACTTTTAGCGTAACTGTCCCATTTGTTACTACAAGTGATACGTGATCAGCGTTTATAATTGGTTGTCCAATTAATAAATGAATATCTTGCATATCCATTTCAGTGACATGTGCAGTACATTGTACTTGAATGTTATCGATTTCTAAATCAAATTTTACTTCGCCGCGGCTAGTAAGTAAACCACCAGAAAAACCTTTTAGGATAGTATTTGTAGGCGAAACATTGAGTGACATAAGGGAAACAATTTGAGAATTTATAACATTTACTTGACTTCCCGTATCGATATAAGACTTGAGAAAAATGCCATTGACCTTCACAGTCTTTTTATAAATTTCGTTATAATTTTGCACTATTTTGATTTCCTTGGTGGTGGCATTCGAATCAGGGATAGGCTTAGCATGCGAAGTTAATATACTTGAACAGCGGGAGGCGATATGACCTTGTAGTCCGCACTTGAAACAAACTCGTTGATCAGGTAGTGTACAATTTCGTAAAATGTGACCTGTCTTCTTGCAACGTGGACAGGGATCGATTTCAGGGTTAATTTTCTTATCTGGGGTTGAGACCTGTTTAGTTTCCCTGATTGCTGCGCGTGCTTCAAAAGTTGGTGAGCGATAATCATCGAGAGCGCATAGAAAAGCCTCATACAGTTCATCTGGACGCTGACATTGGAACGCACGTGCATTTGGTTGTAATGAAATCTATAATCCTCTGATTATGCACGAGACACTAGCGGCATCAGATAAATTGCAGCGAAAACACATCCCGATTTTATCTTGATAATATTTTGTCATTGTTTCGTTCGGCAATTTTTTTCTTTGCATCATTTCTTCTAATAAAGCACTATAATCACGATGTTTGGGAAAAGCTCGTATCAATAAGTGTTTCCACTCCTCCCAAGTATAGTTATACTCATCGAGTCTGTTATACCACTTCCGAGCTTGTCCACGAAGTTTATCTTGTAGGTGAAAGGCTTTTACTTTATCGTCCCAGCCATGTATATCGCCTAACTGGTCAATCTTTTTCAACCACGTTGATACTGTGCAATCTTCTCCATCTGGGTCAAATTCTGGTATAAGGGACGCTGCACGATGACCTTTAAAATGACCCAGTGGTAAGGCTTCTCCATTAAGGTCATGTATAGCCCTCTCAACTTCATTTTCTAGCAAGCACTTTAGTAATTTTCTTGCGGGCGGAGACGGATATTCTTCATCTTCGCTGGTATATTGTTCTTGCTCGCTCCAATCAGGCGGGCGGACTCCGTTGCCGATTTCGTTTGGGCGAGTACGTTTCATTATCCCACTTCTGAGTAAAACGCCGGGGTAAGAAAAACACGTATTGACTTTATGCACAATATTACTTTATTTAGTAACTTTATACAAACTGGCAGAGTTTCTGCTTACTTCAATTGATACAAAAGGAATGAATCGCAAAATTAACAATCTTGGTATTTAAACCCTCTATTTTGTGGTGGGGTGTGACGTCACTTCCCACTGACAGACAATCAATTGGCTTTGGCGTTGCTTGGCTATGGCATGGCGTCTTAGGGCTCAGCTACACAACATCATGTGGCGTTACACTAGTAATTATAAATTACTTGTGCTGTTACTCTGATGCGATTTTAATAGAAGTTACCGAATTATGAAGATTTATTATATCAATCTCCCTACATCAGAAGTGGGATTCGCAGGACAAAGAACTGAAGAGAATACGCAATGTAACGAAGCGTCGACGTCACCGCAGATGCCCAATCATCTACAAAATATGGAAATGTTACTAACTAGATTATTAGCGGCTACTCAAACGCAATCTACGAGTAATCCTCCGACACAGTTGATTCAGTGTGACCCTGACTGTGTGGACGCGGACAAAGAAGTTTTGCACAGAAGGCACCGATCCAGTCTTCTCGAATACCTGATAAGACGCGAGTGATTACGTGCTTTGTATGTGGACAGTCGGGACACCTCGCGTCAACATGCCCAGAAAGAAAAGGAGGGAGCAGTGCGCCGACAGTTAAAGAGGTCAACGTCTGCGAGCTCAAGTCATCGATGAGCACGCTAACTACATTATCTGGTGAGCCCGTTTCATTACTTTTTGATAGTGAATCTGTTTGATCGGTATTCACATGTAGGTTTTCTAAAGTTAATTTAACTTTTAATATTATGACTTCATACGTGACAAATTGAAACGGTTTGAGAAGTGTCTGGGTGTTAGAACTGGTTCATGTGGGTCGATGTTCTAAGGCAGACTGCGGTGTGTTTGTGGCATTATACTGGAGACAGTGATCGGTGAAGGAAACTGGCTTATGCAGGTCGATGTTTCGGATGGGATCACTGGTCGTGTATGTGGAGTTCAGTTGTGTTATATGGTCGAAGGGACGCTGAGGGGTTGTCCGGTCTATGTCAGCATTGCGAATGTTGGCTAGTCGAAGGGACGCCTTTGCTCAGTTGTTCGGTCCATTGTGTGATATAGAAGAGTTCTATAGTTATACATGACATAAGATATAAAATTTTGAGAGTGATTATATTGTGTGTGATTTGTGAAGTATCGTTTTATTCTCTTCGTCCGCCAACTCACGCCTACCCACATTGTAATAATTATTGTAGAATATGGATAACAGAGATAATGATAATAGGGGCCGAGTGCCTTTAAGATGGTCACTATGAATACCTTACTATGCCCTTTGAATTGCGAAACGCTATCACAGTATTTCAGAGGGGTTATCGTGGGCGCGCTGAGAATCTAGTTCGTGAATATGTTGTTGTATGCGTTTATGACGTCATGATTTTGGCCCCAATCGGCCTGCATACTGATGCAAGCTCGGAGGGATATATCATGGGGCCCAGGCTGGAGACCAACGGACGAAAACGGACACCGAAGGGCTGCTCAGCGGTGTGGATGCGTTGGTATCTCAAGTTCTCGCAGCTCAGCAAACACCAACTGCGACCACTAGTCTTTCTACAGAATTGTAATTTTTTTTAATCCAGATGACGCGGAGCCTGACGTTGGGGCTTGGTGCAATGTAACCGAGGCTGTCGTTCTTGAGAGAAATCTAGATGGAGTGGACTTGCTCGTGGCCCTTGCCAGTGCCTTGAAAGGACGAGATGCATCCTGCATTGCTCGCGGATCATTATCTAACCGAAATGACCTGGAGCGTGGTCAAGCAATCTCTTATGGCGAAATTTACAGGGCCCAGGTTGCTGCAGGATTACTTCGACGACATCTTGCAACACCAAATCGGTGCTGGGGAAACCGCTTCCAAATCTGCACTACGGAGCGTGATTGAACGAATTCCGAGGATTGCGATGCCTGAGGATGTAGTGACTGGATTTGTGATATCAGTACTGACCATATTTGACCCAAACCTCCCTGTAGAGCTGCATACAGACGCTAGCTCCAGAGGTTATGGAGAGATCCTCTTACCAAAGAGGAACAGCCTTCCCCACGTAATAAAATACATGGCCGCCGGACGACAGATGTGGGGCCGAACTTTGTAGGTGCGGTAGAGCACTTCCAGCATTATCTGTATGGCGGGAGTTTTGTGGTTGCTACGGACCGCAATTCATTAAAGGCATCGAAGTCTAGGAGGGACTTGGCTCCTTGCGTTTCTCGATGGTGGGCGTATTTGCAGGCTTTCGATTACGATGTCGTGTGTCGCGAAGGCAGTGGGATGGAGCACGCTGACTTTCTGTCTCAAAACCCCTTGCAGAGTCCAGATGCTATCGATACCACAGAGCCTGGAAAGGCACAAATGAAGCCTCTTCATTTTATCGAACTCCAGCACGGCTGGCTATCGGTTGAACAGACACGAGACACCGAAATCCAAGACCTTATCGCAAAGTACTATAACAATGGTTTTCCAGAGACCGTAGCTCGAACTTATGATGTTGGAGAATCAGTTCATTTTCAGTTTATTCATGTTCATCAGTTGGTGGCATCCTCTACCGACAGGTTGTTCGGAATTAGGCGATTTCTTGGCTACCGGTAGTTCCACGATCTCTTATCTTGAGACTTATAAATCATATTCGCACTGAACTGCTGCATCTGGACTCGTGCATCATCTGTAAGGCATCCAAGGGTCCATCTGGAGCTCAAGTTGTTCGGCTTCACCCGATTCCAAGGATTTCTGTGCCTTGGCGCACGGTTCATATCGACTTTACGGGAAGGCTGAGCAGGAAAAGCGACCAGAAGGAGTACTTTGTTCGCGGCGGGTTCCAGTTGAGCCAATGGTCGGGTCGAGCGAGTGCTGCGTACTCTCAAGAGCATTTTAACTATAGTGGAGAATGAACCTAACAAAGCATGGCGTGATGAGCTGGGTAGCATTCAACTTACCCTGGAGAGTGCCAGGTCCACCGTTGCTGGGTGTTCACCGTCAGAGCTTGTGTTCGGGATTCGTTCGGATTCTTTGGGTATGTCCAAAATAAACAGTACCGATAGAAATAATGTAGTTCGCTTGGATCTTTTCTTGGACTCGGCTAGGGAGGCTGCCTCGTTGAATGTTCAGAAAGCTGCTGGATCTCAAACCGTTGGATTTGACCGCGGTCGCGCAAAAGTAAAGCCGTTTTCTAAAGATGATTATGTGGTCATTGAAAACGTCGAGTGCAATGGAACTAAATTGGATAGGAGATTTAGGGGTCCTTTCGTGATTACAGAAGTTTTAAATAATGATCGTTACGAGCTTAAAAGCATGGCAGGTGGTTTCAATCGAATTTTCAAATACTCCCACAAGAATTTGCGCGCGGTGCCCCAGAGACATGACGGATTGCTTGAGGTTCGTGGCTTTTGAATGAGGATAAGGCCGAGACGGCGTCGGATTACGGAAATTACATTGGGCCTTAATAATGAGAACGAGTCATTAGACCGTCTAGACACCTCGACCGTATGCTCCGATACTGCTTCCGCAGACTCGCGTACTATGACAGCAAGATCAGACACTATGAGTGCACATTCAGACCCCGAAACATGGGACGTCATTCACGAAGTTGAAATTCGGAACAAGGCAATTCAATACTAGTGACTCGCCTATACTGCTTACTTCCTGTACTTACTGCTAGGTATTTAATACGAGACGTATGTGATGAACGATTTGAATGGTTTGAAATTGTTGCTAAATGGTTGATCCGGGGCGAAGAGTGTCGTCCTAACTATTCCATAGTGATTAGGTGGTGGGCACACGTCTTTGTCCCAGAGGATAGACGAAATTTGTCGTCCGAGCCACACCCATGCAGTGGGTCAGCTTGTCACTGTGATGTATTTAGCATCATTCGACGAAAATTGTCGTCCGAGTCAGGTCCTTTCGGAGGGCTGACTTGTCCTGAATGATCGCTAGTTGTAAGTGAGACGAAATGTGTCGTCCGGGTCATATCCGGCCAAGGATTGGCTTGTATCCCTGTGATAAAGACGAAAGGTGTCGTCCGGGCCACATCTTGGTTGGGATTGACTTGTCTAGATGTTTCAAAATGTGAAGTATGGTGTCATAGTCAAATTTTGGGTAGAATAGTCTAACTGAAGTGAAGTCCTAGTCATACCTGATGAGGTTGACTGAAGCGGTTCAATTAGCCGGTTAGTCCATGTCATCAAAACGATCTTAGTGTTAAGCTGATAATAATCATTAAGTCAGGATGAGCGAACGGATTGCGCGGTTAACTCAGCTTGTTTCAGATAAATCGCCCGAGGACGGTCGAATGTCAGTCTGGCCGTGACGGCGTTTCAGTTGGATGTCAGATTGACAAGCTGTCAATCTAGCGAAGATGACGGTGCGCTAGTACGTCATTCGCTTACCCCACTACTCGAATAATTCTGACCGGTATAAAAAGACCGGAGCAACCGTGGCTAGGGCAGTCTAGGCTCTGGCTTGGCACAGTGCACTAGTTGTACGCTGCTAGTAGTTTAACCTAGACTTTTGTATAATGATTAATTTGTTCAAACGAATTAATTATTATTCTTATACTAGAACTAGCTAGTAATTATAAATTACTTGTGCTGTTACTCTGATGCGATTTTAATAGAAGTTACCGAATTATGAAGATTTATTATTATTATATCAATCTCCCTACAAATAAATAAATAAAAAATAAATAATAATAAAAAAAAAAAAAATTAAAAAAAAAACCCTTGTACATAATTAATTAGGTAAATAAGATATATTTGTAAATAATTTAGATTATGATCAACACATTTTAATCACATGTACATAGTTAAATAAGTAGATATTATTTGAAAATGGAACGATGAAAACATCAGCTCTTAAGTCCTAAAAAAGGAAAATATTAATAAACTACATTAGTATAATAATTATATGTAAGATGCTCAAAAGTTTCTGACCACCATGTCAGAAGTTGACAGATGTTATTATAAAAAAAAAAACCTAACCTAACCTAACCTTTTTTTTTTTTATTTTTTTTTTTTTTTTTGACGTGTGGAAACCTGCTGTCTTCATTAATTTTGGCGCCAGGGCGTCAAAGTGGGCCTGGAAGTTCCACCGGCTGTCGAGCACGAGTCCCAGGTACTTCATCGTGCTCGACAAGCCTATGTGGACTCTGTCCAACGTTACATATGTTTCTGGTGTGGGTGCTCGTCGTGGGCCATGAAAACATATGGCCTTCGATTTTTCAGGAGCAACCTCCAGCCCCAACTTCCTAATTTTCCCGACTATATGGGCAACTCCCGCTATCGTCAGGATCGCTGCTTCTCTGTGGCTATTGGCCCGCGCCATGACCAGGGTGTCGTCTGCGTAGCATATCACTCTGACTCCCCTCATTTTTTTTTTTTATTTTTTTTTTTTTTTTAACGTGTGGAAACCTGCTGTCTTCATTAATTTTGGCGCCAGGGCGTCAAAGTGGGCCTGGAAGTTCCACCGGCTGTCGAGCACGAGTCCCAGGTACTTCATCGTGCTCGACAAGCCTATGTGGACTCTGTCCAACGTTACATATGTTTCTGGTGTGGGTGCTCGTCGTGGGCCATGAAAACATATGGCCTTCGATTTTTCAGGAGCAACCTCCAGCCCCAACTTCCTAATTTTCCCGACTATATGGGCAACTCCCGCTATCGTCAGGATCGCTGCTTCTCTGTGGCTATTGGCCCGCGCCATGACCAGGGTGTCGTCTGCGTAGCATATCACTCTGACTCCCCTCAATGTGCTGCCCCTGAGCACCCAGTCATAACCAATGTTCCACAGGAGCGGCCCAAGGACCGAGCCCTGTGGAACACCGCATGACACCACGCGCCTCTCTAAGCCTCTCCGCGAAAGGAAGATCACGGATCTGTCCGACAAGTAAGCCCCAATGGCGCGACGCAGGTAGGTTGGCACACAATGATATCGGAGCGCCTCCCTGATGCAAGCCCAGGGTAAAGAGTTAAAGGCATTTGAGATGTCCAGGGACACCGCAAAAACTACTTCACCCTGGGAGACCGCATCCTGCGTATAGGACTTAACGCGCAGGATGGCATCCACCGTTGAGCGCCCACTGCGAAAACCGAACTGCGCATCCGACAACTCTCGCCCAACTTCTTCCATATGCCTGATCAGGCGACCAACTAAGATGCGCTCAAACATCTTGGCGAGCTCGTTGAGCAGCACGATGGGGCGGTAAGCGGAGGGAGACTCCGCTGGACGCCCTTCCTTTCTGAGGAGAACCAACCTACCTGTCTTCCACCTCTGTGGAATTATGGCGTGAGCCAGACAGGCAGTGAATAGTTCCCTCACGCAAGGCCCTAAAGCGTCCATGGTCAGAGCTAGTGCTCGGCCGGGTATACCATCTGGCCCCGGGGTAACGACTTTTCCTCGCAGGCGCGCGATCGCATCTGACATTTCCCCCTCGTCCACCTCTGGTATATGGTCATCTTCCACTTGCTCAGTTGCTATCATAGATCCCATCTGCGGCGGCACAAATCTGTCCCGGTGTGGGAAAAGGCTATCTAGCACGCTCCGCAGCACTTCGTCGTCAAGAGTTTCGGTGATTGGAGGGGCCCATGGGCGGAGTTTGTTCATGACCATTCTATATGGTGTACCCCATGGGTCTCTATCGAGCCCCTCCAACATCTTTGCTCTACCTTCGGTTATGGCCCTTGTGATTTGCACTTGAAGATGTGTTTTGGCCTCAATATAGCCGCTATATATTCTGTCCTCTTCCGCCGGATCTCTATCAACCCTCCTTCTGTAGTGTAGGTATCGGCGTCTGGCGGCTACGCAGGCTTTGCGCATTTGCGCAATCTCTGCCGTCCACCACCATACTTGTGTTTTTAGAGGACGAAGCCTGGATCTGGGCATCGCGGCATCGCAAATACGCTGCACTATTTCCTCTAGGCGATTTGCTTCCTCCTCTGGAGATGACACTTGTTGTGGCAGCCAGGAGGCCACGATCGATGCCTCTCTCAATGCCTCTAGGTTGAGATGTTTGAGCTGCCACCTCGGACCTTCTGTCCTCGTGGTTCGGTTACGGCTTGGCGGCACCGCCGGATGAGTGGAGACCTTAAACTGGATGTATAGATGGTCCGAAAGCGTCTCCACATCATCCAGCACTCGCCAGCCGTGTACACGGCGTGCTAGGGCAGGGCTAGCAAACGTTACGTCTACGATGGAACCGCCCTGCCATCGCACACACGTGTTGACCGTTCCTCGATTAAGGACCGTCAGGCCGGCGGAAACAGCCCACTCTTCCAGTAGTCTACCACGTGCGTCTGAAACTGGACAACCCCAAGCGCCTGACTTGGCGTTCAGATCGCCTGCTACCAGAATATAGCGGTGCCTACCTCGGGATATCAGTTCCCCTAGCCCATCAAGAAAGTTTTCGAACTCGACGAGGGTCTTATTCGGGGAGAAGTAGACACCCACTACCACCATTTCGCTTAATAGTGCCATGATAAGGCCGGACCTCTTAACGACCCGGGTAAACGTCGACGTGCCCAGACTAAACTGGGCGACAAGTGCTACCACCCCGTCAATGTCGGCGACCCAGTTGTCCCTTTGCGGAACATAGTAGGGCTCTGAGATGATCGCCAGCTGTGTAGACCACTGTGCCATACTTTGGACTAGCAGATCTTGCGCCCTGGCACAGTGGTTTAGGTTCGCCTGTAGAACGTTAGTAGCCATCAGAGTTGGTCTGTTTTTCCGTCATCTGTGAGCGGCTCGGTCGCACTGGCCGCAGGACGTTTGCCCCCCTTCTTTTTCCTAGCCAAAGCCCGGGTGCAGGCCATGCTTCCTACAATATGGTTCGCCGGCCGATTGGCGGATTCGCACACCGGACAGTGTGGTGCGGCAGAGCATTGCGTACGCATGTGGCCAGGCTCTCCACATCGGAAGCACTGGTTACTGCGGTCGTCGCCGCTAGTACACTTAGCCGCCACGTGCCCTTGCTTGTGGCAGCGGAAACACCGTTGTGGTCTGGGTTGCAAGAGTTTAACCTGGGCTGTAATTATCCCCACTCTTATTTTGCCCTCAGACGTAATTCTCTTGGCCGCTAGCACAGGGCATTTCACCCAGGCTTCCCTTACGCCAAATCGATTGCGACGTATGTCACCAATTTTAATGGCTTCCTTTGCGCAGCCACCTGTCCTGCTGATAGCTTCTTCCAGATCTTCCGGTTTAATTGAGTCTTCTAGACCGACAACTCGTATCTCAGCACACTTTACTGGCCGGGAGATATAAACATCTTCAGTTTCTAAGAAAGTGCCTAGTTTTTGAGCTAAGGCATCGGCCTTGTCGTCGTTGTTTGCGCCAGGTAGCTCCAGCATCCTAGCTCCTGTCGCAGCAACCTTGTATCGCAGGTCATTGATGCCCAGGTCGTTAAGATCTAGGTTTTGTTTGACCTGGGCAAACACCTCTTCATATGTAAGGTTCCGCTCAATAGCAGATGGTTGGAGCCTTATCACAACTGCAGCGGAACGCGGAGGACGAAGCTTGGGTAGCTTCTTTCGACCTTGCGCTTTTTCCTTTTTAGGTGGCTGGGCTGCCGCTGTTTTCTTTTTGGCGCCTCTTTTAACAACCAAGATCCAACCCTCCGACGTGGCTGAAGCTGGTAATGGTGCTGGAGTGACGTCGATGGGAGCCACTAGTTGCACTGCTTTAGAGGGCGCCTTCTTTTTCTTCGTCTTCTGCTTTTTCTTATTCGCCTTTACTCCAGGGTTGGCGGGAGCCATAAGAGTAGTAGTACTGGCCTCTGACTTGTTTTCACGGACTGCATCTGAGATCAACGGCACAGGGACTCGTTTTTCCCTTAGCAGTCTCGTCTCCAGTGCTTCAAAGCGGTCACTCATAATGGTGCCCACCTGTGTCACTATGTTGCGCACTAGCTCCTGCTCATTATTATGTGTTGAAGTTGTCGGTTGTTCTTCGGAAATTGTCCGCGGTATGGCATTCCGACACTTCTGTATTTCCAGCTCTGATTTCATACTTGCGACCTCTTTCCTTAGATCATCTATCTCGCTTCGCAACTTATTGTTGTCTGCCCGTAACTGTACCACTTCCTCGGACGCTGTGCGTTTGGCTAGCTGGTCCATTGCTCCTGCAATCACACTAGCAGCATCCTTGAGGGCCTTGGAGAATGTGCCTTTTAGGTTGCCAGATCTTGTGGCAACTTTTTCGATCACCTCCAGGCTGATTTTCACCTTGGTCTGGAGGTCAGACACTAAAACCGACTCTTCTTCCCCTCCGGTCGAATTAGGAGACGCGTCTATATGGCGTAGTTCGGCTCTTGCCTTCAGTGCCATTGCCATATCCGCCACTTCTTCTTGGGCTCTGAGCATTAGTTCCTCCCTCTTCGCCTCATTGAGAGCGCGTTTAGCTTCTAGGAGCCCCACGTATTGACCTGTAGTCGGTGGACGACCTCTCCCGCGATTGACCAGAGCTTTTGGCGACTCCGACTGACTAGGAGATGTTGTGGTAGTTTTGGCCGGTACGCCTACGCGCTTATAAGGCCCAGCTCGGCTTGTGCCTGGTGACCGCACTCCTCCTTTACTAGGTGCCGCGCCATTGTCTCTGCCTATCCTGGTTCTAAGTTTGACGCCACCACTTGCTGGCAAAACGTGTTCACCACCCGTCTCAGGCCTAACATCAACTCCACCCTTCTCGGGCACTTCATCTCCCTTTTCTCTTACTCCTTCACCTTCTCCTTTCTCTACTATATCTCCGCCCTTCTCGGGCTCCGACATCACCGTGGCCATATTTGTCCCCCCCAGAATCTCGGGACAGCACGCCGTAGCGTGGAGGGATTGCCGACTATCGTCGGTACCCTCCTGGGGTAGTCCACTTGAATATGTTTTAATATTGGCCATAGTGATAAGGGTGCTGATCCACAGCTTTGTTTACAAAACGGTTGCAGAGGACAGGTATTCGGCAACGCCGACACGCCCTCTCCTCTGCAACCCCACCACTTCCACCCTACGGGCCGGCCATGATCTGCCGGCTATCCCTCACCGGTCGCGGGACCACCGAAGCAGTCCCACTTCCGGCCGGCCCCCGTCGAGCTAGTCCCGACGGGCGGCCCCCGCGCAGTGCCTCCTACCGTTAAAACGGCCAGAGACACCGCACCGACGGCGACCGCAACGTCTCAGCCGAAGCCTCGACGAGCGGCCCCGCCAGGAAGGTGCCCGTTCACCGTGGGGGTAAGTCCACGGTGATGACACCCTCCGTTGCTGTTGGTCCGCGCCGGATAAACCGGTACCACCCGCTCAACTGGTAAGGAAGAAGAGCGGGTGGCGTTCCCCTATCCGCCACCTGGGGACGCGCCCGGTAGGAGTCAGCATCTCCCTCGGGAACCTAACCTTTTTTTTTTTTTTTATCGTGTGGAAACCCGTTACGGGTACCCGCCGCCTGGGGAAGCTGACGGGTTACGTGGGACTCCTGCCGCGCAAAGATGGTAAACGCACGGCAGTATACCCACTAAAACCACACGGTGTCCACCTTGATCGCCTTGGTGCCGGGAACACGGGAACAGTAAATCATCCGCGAACCCGACGGCGATAGCCCTAAGGCTCGTCTCGGTGTCGGAGGGTGGAGGAGGCACCCTCAACGACCACACTGGAGTGGCGCGCGGCGGACACCGCGCGCGCCTACTCGGGCCAGGCGACTAGGCGGCAGACTTCCCCAAGTCTACCGCCCTCTGGCTAGTGTTAGGGGGGAAGGCGGCGGTCTTGTGCCGCTCTCCGGCGCCCGGTCCGTCGTCGGCGGATGGCGAGATCGGAAGTCGCCTCCCTCTCTCTCTCCGCCGACTCCTTCTGCGACATCACGACCTCGCAGAAGGTCTGGACGGCGTCCCAGGACCTTCGCTCTCGACCATGGCTTTGATCACGGCCGGGAGCGACAGGTCCGCCCCCACAACACTTTGGAGCGCCTCCCGCTCTGATGCCCACGCTGAACAAGCCTCCAGTGTGTGTTGGGCATCCTCATCGACGCAGTTGTTGCAGTGGTGGCAGTGTGGATCCAGCTCTCTTCCGGCGACGCGGCACAGGTATCCACCGAAGCACCCGTGTCCCGTGAGGACCTGCGTCAGCCGAAAGGTGAGAACGCCATGGCGTCTCGCCAACCACTGCTTAAGGATGGGACGAACTGCGTCGATGGTTCTTCGGCCAGCCGAGACATTTCCCAGTCTAGCGATCCACTCTTCCTTCGCCGCCTCCGCGTGCTCCTGCGAGTTTTCGGGCGGTGCTGGGTGTAGGTCCCCGGTCGCAGGGCCTCGACGACGACAGTAGGCCGACGCCAAGGAACCGGCGTCCAGGTCCCAGGGTGAGACTCCCGCCAGCACGCACGCCACATCACCAGAAATGGTCCGATAACCCCGTACAAGCCTCGTCGCCAGCACACGTTGCGACTGTCGCAGCACAGCAATGTTCTCGCGACTTAAGGCGTCGGCCCAGACGGGGGCACCGTACAGCGCCATCGACCGAAGAACCCCAATGTAGAGGCGCCTACTGGAACAATTCGGTCCGCCGATGTTCGGAAGCAATCTGCTTAGTGCGCCTGCCGTCTTCATTAATTTTGGCGCCAGGGCATCGAAATGGGCTCGGAAGTTCCACCGGCTGTCGAGTACGAGTCCCAGGTACTTCATCGTACTCGACAAGCCGATTTGAACTCTGTCCACCGTGATATGGGTTTCCGCTGTGGGTGCCCGTCGTGGACCATGGAAGCAAATGGCCTTCGACTTTTCAGCAGCCACTTCCAGTCGGGAACCTAACCTAACCTAACCTAACCTTTTTTTTTTTTTTTTTATTACGCTTGGAAAATGCATTTACGCACCACAACCCAGGCCTGGCCAAAGGCCTGCCCGGGTAGGGTCTGGGACTCACCCGGCCGGGGTGTGCAAGAGCCGGTCCTACCCACTAAAAACCAAGCAACCCTCATCCGCCATAGTGGGACGCCACGGGATCGCTTAAAGCACTCAACCGCGACGCCCCGGCGGCAGGCCTTGGCCCATCAGGTGAGGGGACTGCAAAAACAGCCCCCTCTGTCCACCGAAGTGAACCCCTTCAGAAAAGTGAGGCTGCTCGCAAGTCCACTCTGCTGATCAGAGAAGTACCCGGAGCAGCCCCACACAACACTTACACCGCCCACCGAAGTGGGCCACCTGCAAAAAATAAGGGGTATATGCGTATATAAGTCTATACGCATATACCCAAAAACCTCCCACCCAATCGAATTGGGCACACACCTAAACGCCCGAAGGCCCACCCACTACGCCCGAAGGCCCCCCCCACTAACGGCCGCAGGAGAAGAGGATGCGACAACGCCGACACTCTCCTTCCCCTGCCGCCCCCTCACGTGCCGCCATCAGCGGTGACGGACCCGCTAGGACCGCGGAAGGCGGGGAGAAATATTTTGTTCTTCGCGCCCCCCGCGGCCGCTATTCGTGCCATTTATAGTTTAGGACCCAGAGTATCATTAAGAGAAAAGTTTAAAGAAGTAAAAATATTGACTGTTGCTTCCCAATACGTGTACGAAAATGTTATGTATGTTCATAAAAATATACACGAATTTCCCAAGAATTGCGACATGCATAGCATTAATACTAGGAGCAAACATAAACTTGTAATGCCTGTGACTCGCTTACGCCGAGTCAGTAACTCTTTTCATGGACAATGTATACGCCTATACAACAGGATCCCAGAAAACGTTCAAAAAGCTTCTATTGCCAAATTTAAAAAAATTGTGAAGGAACGTTTGTGTACTAAAGGCTATTATTCGATTAACAATTTTTTAGAAAACAGTACGCCTTGGGAATGATGTGATCGCCGCCAGGCTATTTTAACATATAGAATTATTGTTAATTTACAATTTAATTTAAAAAAAGAATGAGATTAAGATAAAAAAATATTAGTCCCGCTGAGTTTCTTTCGCCAGTTCTTCTCAGGACAGAGGTTTCTTCTTTCCGAACTGGTGGTAGACTCATGACGTTCAGTAAGAAATTGTAACAATTTTTATGCTGAATAAAATATTTTGATTTGATTTGATATTGATTTTTTATTTATTTATCAAACGAAGTTAAATTAAAATTATGAAATAAGGTGACAACCTGTTTAAAGCTAATACACGTAAAATTATTTTGTTAAAGTAACACATTTAAAATAACTAAAAACATATTTTCACTAAAATATACATTAAGATACGCAAATTAATAATGTCTTATAGAACACACCGTAATTATAAAATTTGTGAAACATACACAACACAAAATGTCTATTTTACGCTAAAATCAACTAAAAGGACAATAAAACAAAAAAAACATAAATAATGCACTTCTAAACAGAGTCGCCATATTAATTTGTTTGAATTTAATCTAATTTTATATTTTGTCATTCTAAATTGAAGCAATAAATGTTTAAACGCAAAAGCCCTTTTGGGTTTTGCCCAACTTTGCCCACTTTTATATCGCAAATAAGATCGACGACAAGTAAAAACTTAAACTTTATAAATAGATTCTAAATATTATAAATTTGTTCAACGAACAAAATCTGTCCGACCAAAAAATTGTATAGATAATTAGGAGCTAACAACATCGTATGATACTAATAGAAGCTAATTATATGCCAAGTAAGAGCGGGTTACTCAATTTAAATTAAATTAATAATGATTATATTAAAATTTTTGATAAGGCCTATAATTTAATGGCCCGATCGAATCCGGGCCTTAGCATCAGCACCACTGGGCCATACCCGACTCTCAGACCAAATAAAAAGTAAAGACGGAACTCTGCGAACAGCAAAGTGAGGCCGGTCAAACTACGCCTCGCCGTGTACGTACACAATTACGCACACACTCGTACAACGAAACTACGCCTTGCCTTGTCAGTGTACCTATTGCAACTCGTAGGAGCAACACGTTTTGAAAAATTATAAATATACCAGTGAAAATGCCGAATTGTGTTGTGAAAGGGTGTAAAAATCAATCTTCAAAAGATAAAAAGCGGGATGGAATCAGATGTCACACGTAAGTAATTTGGAAACTAATAATTTTCAATAAATCAAAATAAAATTTTAAGGTTGATGCTTGGAGCACAAGTGTTGCCAGTATGAAGTGTTTTTGTTTACCCTATAATATAATACTTGAATAAAGAATATATTAATATTATTATTATTATAAGTGGGTAATAATGTGACACGCAACGTAAAGTTACTCTTTTTTTTAAATTCTTTTTAAAAACAATTATTCTATATATTTTTTTAAAATTAATATTTTTAAAATCACAGTAACCACAGAATATCAACACCGCACTATTGTTATGAATATCTGAGATTCATCGGAAACAACCAGGTTTTTAAAAATTTAGAGACTAAACATGAATATGCTGAGCAGGAACATAAACTTAATTTAATACGGTGTGTAATTGAGAAATACTTACGCATTAGGTTCCACCATATTGCTAAATTAGAAACTATTTCCAAATCAATCAAAGTAAAAGGCAATCATACAAGAAATTAATTCAGCATAAAGGTTATTAAATAAAATAAACTGAATAAATAAATTAAAAATAAATAAATAAATTTTTGTAATTTTGGGGTAATTTGAATTATCATGGCTACACCGGCCCACGCAACACATGTTTAGAAAGTAGGCCTCACTTCTCTGTTCGCAGAGTTCCGTCTATACTTTTTATTTGGTCTGAGACCCGACTCGAACATAACTGAGCGGCCCGCCTCCCCGCCGCCGCCCCGCCGTGACGTCAGCTCTACCTGTGCTAGCTACAGCCGCGAGCGCCCCGCCGCCCCGCCGTTGCAACCGCGAGCGAGCATATTTGTTTTATTGTAATTTTCCTTACTAAACTTTAATTCAAAATATTTATTTACAATAAAGGAATTTACAAGTTGGCTTATCTATATAATAATTTATTTATAAAATATAAGAAGTGCTAGATTTGGTATTTGAACTCACATCACACGACTATTGCGTGATGGCAGACCAGCCGAGTTGGACTAGCTATTCTTAACACACTCGTACAATATGTTTATCAAATGAAAGGATTTGTAGAGAATACGAATGCGGGTTAAAAAAACGGCAGTAAAAGTAAAAAACAAATTAAACTCAAGCTTTTATTTAAATGTGTTAAAAAGCTAGAATATTCCTTTCCTAAAACTATTCCTTTAAAACTTTTTCTACTAACTTTTAACGTCACTAGAAATAGGGCGAGCGAAGCCGCGGGATCCGCTCGTATGTGTATAATTTATAGCCTATGTGATATGCTGATGTGTAAGTTATATTATTGTAAAGTTTCATCAAAATCCATCCATTCAGTAGTTTTTGCGTGTTCTTAAAAACTGTCGGTCAACTTTTATAATATTAGTAGGATAGCGCAATTTACCTATCAGTACATGAGTACATCAGTACATATAAATAAAATTGAAGTGTCTCTTTTTCTGATTTCAAAACAATAACTTTTTACTAAATTCATACGAAAGTTAAATACTAAATAAAAAAAAACAATTTTTAAGTCTTTGTGTCTGTCTGTTTGTTCCTGCTAATCTCTAAAACGGTTGGACCGATTTTGACAGGAATATATTTTACGAGAAAAGAAAATAAGTTGCTTTTGATATATAATGTTAAACGGTTCTGTTGGTGATATTAATATTTAAGAATAATTTAACTAAATTAACAGCTACATTAAATTAGAAAAATGTAATTCAACCGGGATTCGAACCCACGACCTCTAAAGACTCTGTGGGCCAATAACCCTATTGTTAATAAGGGCGGCAAAGTCACCCATCCAAAGTCTAGATAAATAACAATTTATCAAAATAGGTATGTACGAACTTGTCTATATAATGTATGTATCTCTAAGCGACAGGATAAGTTAATCTAAATAATATTTTAGTTACTAATAAAATAAACAAATAAAATAAATAAGGTAAACAAAAATAAACAATAAGTATAGTAACACTGTGCTTAATCCTAATAATAAAAACTACTTGACACCAGCAATAGTATATATATATATATATATGTATATATACATACACACATACATATACATGCATATACACACATACATACCCACATATATGCATATACATACACACGTACACACACATACATGCATATACATACACACATACACATAGTATTATAGGTAATCTATAGGTTGTGGTCTGTGTGCCCTTCGGCATAGGCCTCCTCCAACTCTTTCCACAGCACTCTATCCTTGGCGGACCTCGTCCATAAATTTCCGCTTGTCCTTACAATGTCATCACTCCATCTTTTCTTTTGCCGTCCTCGTTTCCTATTTCCATTCCTTGGGTACCAGGTTATTACCCTTTGACTCCAATTATCTTTTCCTCTTAAAGTGTGACCAGCCCACTTCCATTTTAATTTCTTGATTTTTACTGAGACATCTGCCACCCCTGTCGCGTTCCTTATGTCTGCGTTTCTTTTCCTATCCTTTTTCTTAATACCCAGCATGCTTCTCTCCATTGCGCGCTGACATATAGCAAGGTATGTACGAACTTGTCTATATAATGTATGTATCTCTAAGCGCCAGGATAAGTTAACCCCTGGAGCGTCGGCCTCCGTTTTACGAAAAGGCTCGAAGCGTCGGCGTAATTTCAAGGACGTTTGATAGATAGGGTAGACCTTCGGAAAAACGATGAATTCGTTGATATGTATATATTAAAACGGTTTAAATTATACCTTACCGGCTTCGTTATGAGTTTATCTAACTATTTATATAATTTAATAAGCAAATAAAACTGACCTTATCTCGCAGTGATGTATTATATATTTTTTTTCATAATTTTTACTCACATAGCCTTGACACTTTATCACAATATACAGAATTCACACACATATTCACCAAAATAACCCTTTATTACGGTAAAACTGAAGTGTAAGCATTGATAAGATAACTCATTCTACTTTGAAACACAATAACTTCACCATAAAAGCACTTGAAATAAACACCATCTAGTAATGGCGGCAGCCGGCGGGCGGACAATCGCCGAATTTCACTCTTTGAAACATGATGACAATAAAAATACGCATTAATACCAACAGGTATTAGTAAATTTATGTCCATAGATAAGTATTTTAGCAACTTATGTGTATTTTGTGCGATATACAAGGATACATCACATAAATATTACGAAATACGGTCATCAAGGTCAAAATTAGTGCACTTCAAAAGTTTTGTTACTTTTTCATTAAAATATTTATGATATTTAAAAAAAATATCAGGCAATACAAAATCTACACTTATTTCTCAGTAATTCTGTATAAAATTTATTATAAGATTACTTAACGTTTTCGTGTTATATTAATTTTTATCACACACAAAATTCACGAGGTCGACAGTAATGGCGTCGCGCGTTACTGAATCACAGATGCACTTCGTTTTTGTTTCCTTTTGTTTTAATACAGAGTCGTTCCGTTTCAAATGTTACTAAGATCGGTCTATTGTGAATCCCTTAGTTTTATATGGCCGCCAGATGTCGTTGTTAATGTAATGAAACGTAAAAAATCAACGACCAATGGCAACCGGTAAATTATGATGCTTATTATTAGCCGTCGACGCCTCGAGCCTTTTTCTTATGATCTTACGGGGTATCGTGAAACGCTCGAGGGGTTAATCTAAATAATATTTTTAGTTACTACCCTATTACAATTTATAAGATATACAAATTAAAAGACATTCATGTAGCACTAAAATGTATTTAAACCTCCATCAATTCGCACAAACAGTCATTAAAATAATACGTAACATTTTTTACTTTATATAAAATGGCTATGAACGTGATAGAATTATAGAGATTAAAGAGATAAATATTAAGGAAAAGATAGTTTTTGGAAACCTGCTGTTACCTTAAGGAAAAGATAGTTGTTGGAAACATGCTATTACCCTTGGTTACTGTGATATCGAAAAGTAATATAATGTCTATAATTAGGATTAATTTATATATTGTAAGGCTTCAATCTATCCTTCATTACTCTAACTATTAAAAGAACTATTTTTATAATAATCTTTACTAGATATGGAAAAGAAGACAAAGTTTACTACCTTAATGTTAAAAGAACTGTAATGGTAATAATAATTATTACTGTATATATTGAGAAGCTTTAGTTCACCCTCCATTACCTAATATTAAAAGAACTACATTTATAAATATCATTACTATATATTGCAAAGATTCTAGTTTCAGGTAATTAATTTAATATTAAAAGAACTATATCTAAGGTAATTATTATTTATGAAAAGAACTGAATTTATAATAATCATTGCTATATATATCAACAAGTTTCCCTCCATTACAAGGAAAATAAGACAAAAAGAATGGTAGCCATTAAATTATATTACAATTATCATGTCTTCATTATAACACAGTTATATCAGATCACTGTAATTTCAATGTTACATTGTAAAGAATTATTAAATAATAAATACATATGAAGAAAGGTATAACATAGGTTACAAGGGGAAATATACACAGAATAACTACATATGTAATGGGAATGTAATAAAATACCTTATATTACTTAACTTCTGTCCTGGTCGACTGCTCGTCAGAGAAAAGAGGGCTTTGACAACTGATGTCGCGAATACCGTAGGGTAGTCGCGAAATAGTGATAAAATATTTAAATATTATTTCTTATAAACTTGAGGGTAGAACGAAGACTGTCAAATAGAATAGATTGCGATGTGAGACAGTGGTGTGCGGAACGCGACCGTGGCAGGTCGGGTGCGAGCTTCTGAGTAAAAGTAAACGTGCGAGGCAGATCAGGCCGCAACACCGTGTTTGCCAAGTAAGTGAACTCAGTTTACCAATGTGTGAATATTCAAAGATTCAGTATAATTCAGTGGTGTTGCGCGGGAGCCGTTTGTTGCTCATAAATTAGATTCAGAGATTCAGTATAGACATGTGGCAACCTCAGATTATATAATAAGATATATATAGTCTAAGGTGGCAACATGTAGGAAAGATTCAGAGATTCGGTATAATTCATAGTAATAGATTCAGTATTCAGAAGTGTGAGTTCAGTCAATCTTATATCAGTTAAATCAGACTAGTTAGTTACAAGCTTAGCGAGGCTCGGGGTGGCTATAGGGGAGGTTGGAGGCCACTAGCGAGGGATCAAACCCTCGTATGATAAATCAGATCACATTCATTATCAGTAAATCATATTTGTGTATTTATCAGTTACATTATAATTGCGATACGTCGTTATATTCGTTATATTCGACAAATACCAACGAACTGGGTACCCGGCGCCCAGGGTATTTGGCGACATGGTGGAGGTGCTGGGATTCTTTATATTAAGTTTTATTTAAAACTATGCACTGAAATTCGAATAGTAATTCAATAATAGGTTATATTCTAATTTTTTATTCTTAAAAACCTTGTATATCGGTTTATAATAATTATAATATGCGTGAGATTTATAAGTAAATCAGTATACCCGCATCATATCGAACGAATATAATTTTTGTTAAGTACTGTTGTTTTGTATTACCTAATAAAATTTTAATATAATTATAAATAAGCCATTGAACTGTATCATATTATTAATTTTGAATGTTAATTGATGAACGAGGAGACTCGTTAAAAATGAAATAATTATTTTCTGAAAATAATATAGACGTTATTTTGACTCAAAAGTGATATGAAATAAAATGGCTGTACTCAGAGTCAAAAAGAAGATTCGTGAGCGTAGTGGATATTAAATAAGGTAGTGTATTAGTACATAAATTAATTATTATTATAAATAATTATAAATTAATGGCAAGTTCTACCTAAAAGGTTGAGAAAGTAAAGTGAAGTGCTAGAAAATATGTCAGATAGTGAGTGATTTTATTGTTACGGACAAGGCGTTTACAATATTTGTATTGAAATAAGACAGTAAGAATGAGGTATTCATATTTACAAGGCATATTCAGTAATCGTTAGTGTAACTTTTAATTCAAAAAATGTGAAGTAATAAATAGGTAATTTTAAAAGGCAGCTATGATTCGAAAGAAATATATAAATGTTTTAGGAATATAATATATAATCTCGTCTCGATGTTAAGAAAGAGATTAGTGTATGAAATAATATTAAAGTGGTTGTAATTGTATTCTGATTAATAGCAATGGCTACTTATTTTACTGATATTTTTATTTCAATTTCTGATATTCACGAATTTTATATATGGATATAAATCAAATTGAACAGTGCGTGCAGTGAGTGTCGTGTCAGTGGTTCTTAATGTTTACACAATTTATAAAATATATAAAATTATTTTTATAATTCTTTGATTTAGTGAACAAAGTACAATTCAAACTTCAGTCATTTCAAATAAGTAGCCATTGCTATTAATCAGAATACAATTACAACCACTTTAATATTATTTCATACACTAATCTCTTTCTTAACATCGAGACGAGATTATATATTATATTCCTAAAACATTTATATATTTCTTTCGAATCATAGCTGCCTTTTAAAATTACCTATTTATTACTTCACATTTTTTGAATTAAAAGTTACACTAACGATTACTGAATATGCCTTGTAAATATGAATACCTCATTCTTACTGTCTTATTTCAATACAAATATTGTAAACGCCTTGTCCGTAACAATAAAATCACTCACTATCTGACATATTTTCTAGCACTTCACTTTACTTTCTCAACCTTTTAGGTAGAACTTGCCATTAATTTATAATTATTTATAATAATAATTAATTTATGTACTAATACACTACCTTCTTTAATATCCACTACGCTCACGAATCTTCTTTTTGACTCTGAGTACAGCCATTTTATTTCATATCACTTTTGAGTCAAAATAACGTCTATATTATTTTCAGAAAATAATTATTTCATTTTTAACGAGTCTCCTCGTTCATCAATTAACATTCAAAATTAATAATATGATACAGTTCAATGGCTTATTTATAATTATATTAAAATTTTATTAGGTAATACAAAACAACAGTACTTAACAAAAATTATATTCGTTCGATATGATGCGGGTATACTGATTTACTTATAAATCTCACGCATATTATAATTATTATAAACCGATATACAAGGTTTTTAAGAATAAAAAATTAGAATATAACCTATTATTGAATTACTATTCGAATTTCAGTGCATAGTTTTAAATAAAACTTAATATAAAGAATCCCAGCACCTCCACCATGTCGCCAAATACCCTGGGCGCCGGGTACCCAGTTCGTTGGTATTTGTCGAATATAACGAATATAACGACGTATCGCAATTATAATGTAACTGATAAATACACAAATATGATTTACTGATAATGAATGTGATCTGATGTATCATACGAGGGTTTGATCCCTCGCTAGTGGCCTCCAACCTCCCCTATAGCCACCCCGAGCCTCGCTAAGCTTGTAACTAACTAGTCTGATTTAACTGATATAAGATTGACTGAACTCACACTTCTGAATACTGAATCTATTACTATGAATTATACCGAATCTCTGAATCTTTCCTACATGTTGCCACCTTAGACTATATATATCTTATTATATAATCTGAGGTTGCCACATGTCTATACTGAATCTCTGAATCTAATTTATGAGCAACAAACGGCTCCCGCGCAACACCACTGAATTATACTGAATCTTTGAATATTCACACATTGGTAAACTGAGTTCACTTACTTGGCAAACACGGTGTTGCGGCCTGATCTGCCTCGCACGTTTACTTTTACTCAGAAGCTCGCACCCGACCTGCCACGGTCGCGTTCCGCACACCACTGTCTCACATCGCAATCTATTCTATTTGACAGTCTTCGTTCTACCCTCAAGTTTATAAGAAATAATATTTAAATATTTTATCACTATTTCGCGACTACCCTACGGTATTCGCGACATCAGTTGTCAAAGCCCTCTTTTCTCTGACGAGCAGTCGACCAGGACAGAAGTTAAGTAATATAAGGTATTTTATTACATTCCCATTACATATGTAGTTATTCTGTGTATATTTCCCCTTGTAACCTATGTTATACCTTTCTTCATATGTATTTATTATTTAATAATTCTTTACAATGTAACATTGAAATTACAGTGATCCAAACTATAACTATTTTGTGCTTTTGTAACTGTGTTATAATGAAGACATGATAATTGTAATATAATTTAATGGCTACCATTCTTTTTGTCTTATTTTCCTTGTAATGGAGGGAAACTTGTTGATATATATAGCAATGATTATTATAAATTCAGTTCTTTTCATAAATAATAATTACCTTAGATATAGTTCTTTTAATATTAAATTAATTACCTGAAACTAGAATCTTTGCAATATATAGTAATGATATTTATAAATGTAGTTCTTTTAATATTAGGTAATGGAGGGTGAACTAAAGCTTCTCAATATATACAGTAATAATTATTATTACCATTACAGTTCTTTTAACATTAAGGTAGTAAACTTTGTCTTCTTTTCCATATCTAGTAAAGATTATTATAAAAATAGTTCTTTTAATAGTTAGAGTAATGAAGGATAGATTGAAGCCTTACAATATATAAATTAATCCTAATTATAGACATTATATTACTTTTCGATATCACAGTAACCAAGGGTAATAGCATGTTTCCAACAACTATCTTTTCCTTAAGGTAACAGCAGGTTTCCAAAAACTATCTTTTCCTTAATATTTATCTCTTTAATCTCTATAATTCTATCACGTTCATAGCCATTTTATATAAAGTAAAAAATGTTACGTATTATTTTAATGACTGTTTGTGCGAATTGATGGAGGTTTAAATACATTTTAGTGCTACATGAATGTCTTTTAATTTGTATATCTTATAAATTGTAATAGGGTAGTAACTAAAAATATTATTTAGATTAACCCCTCGAGCGTTTCACGATACCCCGTAAGATCATAAGAAAAAGGCTCGAGGCGTCGACGGCTAATAATAAGCATCATAATTTACCGGTTGCCATTGGTCGTTGATTTTTTACGTTTCATTACATTAACAACGACATCTGGCGGCCATATAAAACTAAGGGATTCACAATAGACCGATCTTAGTAACATTTGAAACGGAACGACTCTGTATTAAAACAAAAGGAAACAAAAACGAAGTGCATCTGTGATTCAGTAACGCGCGACGCCATTACTGTCGACCTCGTGAATTTTGTGTGTGATAAAAATTAATATAACACGAAAACGTTAAGTAATCTTATAATAAATTTTATACAGAATTACTGAGAAATAAGTGTAGATTTTGTATTGCCTGATATTTTTTTTAAATATCATAAATATTTTAATGAAAAAGTAACAAAACTTTTGAAGTGCACTAATTTTGACCTTGATGACCGTATTTCGTAATATTTATGTGATGTATCCTTGTATATCGCACAAAATACACATAAGTTGCTAAAATACTTATCTATGGACATAAATTTACTAATACCTGTTGGTATTAATGCGTATTTTTATTGTCATCATGTTTCAAAGAGTGAAATTCGGCGATTGTCCGCCCGCCGGCTGCCGCCATTACTAGATGGTGTTTATTTCAAGTGCTTTTATGGTGAAGTTATTGTGTTTCAAAGTAGAATGAGTTATCTTATCAATGCTTACACTTCAGTTTTACCGTAATAAAGGGTTATTTTGGTGAATATGTGTGTGAATTCTGTATATTGTGATAAAGTGTCAAGGCTATGTGAGTAAAAATTATGAAAAAAAAAATATATAATACATCACTGCGAGATAAGGTTAGGTTAGGTTAGGTTAGGTTTTTTTTTTTTTTTTTTTTTTTAAATTCAGCCGAATTTCCTCCAACATGGCGATCGGAGACCTTTTTATACTTTTGATTTATTGCTATGTAATTTTGGACCTGAGAGGTTTAAGAGTTGTCTACTATTTTCCTATTTGCATTTAATATTCTACTTCGTATTACTCTATTTATAATTCTTACAATTTTACTTATATAGTTCTAAGGAGAAGAAGTTTTCTAGGTATGAATTTACTTCGTTGTATTACTTGTATTTCTGCTATGATATTTTCTTAATATATTTGTAAGGTTGTAATTCTATATGTATTATAATCTTACTATGCTATATTCGTATACGGTGATTCCGTCGTAATTCTTATTTTCTACTTATAATTTACTTTATTTATTCTTATTTCTATATGTTCTATTCTATGTTTTACAATGAATGTACTATACTATTGCTATACACGGTGTGAAACATATTAATATTTTTGCAATAATGTATACTTTAAAACTAGTTATATTTGTTACAGCTTATATTGCTTAACATTAGTTTCGTCTTACAATCTAAATACAGAGTTATTTTTATTTTTGCTTATTCTATAATGATAAGTACATATTATTTATTGATTACAATATATAAATGTACTTGGGTTTCTTACTAACTATGATATATACTATATTTGTACTGTTTTTTGTTTTACTTGGGTTTTTTTTTTTTTTTTTTTTTTTTTTTTTTTTTTTTTCCAGTACAGTTTTTATTACTATATACAAACTCTTTGTCGGTTGTCATGTGAGTGATTGTTGGTGTGTGTGATGTGAGAGAGGATGTGATTGGCTTTTCCGACTTGTTTTCATATTAAAAGTTTTTTAATACTGAGTATCGTCATGATACTGCTATTGAAGTCTGATGCCGTTTACGTTTTCAACAGTAGGCGACGCTGGATCTTGCCAGAGAGTCCCACTTAAGGCGCACTGGACACGCCGCATCGAAGGCGTTATGGTCTCCTTCATGTCTCGCGTGCTTGCAGTTTTTGCATTGCGGCTTGTCTCCTGCCAGTTTGCTCGGGCACTCCTGCATCATATGCGGCCCGGAGCAGTGACTGCATAGGTCTACGCTTTCGGAGCACCACTTTTTCCCATGACCGAAGGCCAAACATCTCGAGCATTGTATAAGTGGCGATAGGTCGAAGACCGGGACTCTGTAGACATCCACGTAAATCTTCCCCGCCGATGTCAGAGCTTTCCACACCTGTGGGGATACTTGAAAGACCACATGGGTCTCCGTGGTGTTTCTCGCCTTCCTCCTGTGACGCGATTTTATTCTTACTTCCTCCTCTGGTATGCCATCGAGTAATTCACTATTTTGCTTCCTTATTGCATCAATTATTTCTTCATCCGTGTATGCTTTATTGACGTTCCTTATTATAATTAAGGGGTCTTTATTTACTTTCACCTCTATTGAGAACTTCCTCTTCTCTAGTTCTGCCTTGATTGTGTCGAAGTGCTGTTTGTTCTCACTGCCAATTAGGACGCGCTGGTCTTTCACCTTCCTAAGTTTGGAAATTTGGAGCCCTGCTTCCTTGGCTTTAAGTACCCCCTTAACCTTTGTTATCACGTCCTCGCTGGTGTCTATTTTATTGTTCGTGCCTACTAGTAGGCAGTGGGTGGGTCTATGATGCTGTTTGGCTGCTACTTCTGCGTAGGATGGTGATGCGTTATTCGTCTGGGAGTTATTGGCAGCTACTTCTTGTGGTCTGTTTTTAATTTCCTCTAGGTCTTGTTTTAGTTTATTTATTACTTCTTTGGTGTCTCTTACTATTGTATTTTGGATTTTTATTGCTTCTAGTACTTCCTTCTGCGGTCTATCTTGAGCTTGTGCTAGGTCTTTTTTGAAATTCTTGAACTTTTCTTCGATGTCTGTTACGACTTTGTTCTGTGTCTTTATACCTTCCAACAATTTTGTTGTATTAGCGTTAGACTCTGTCACTTGCTTCTGTATTTGAGTTTCCAGTTCTTTGATTCTGTTGCTTAGTTGTTGTGTTTGTTCATGGCTTTCAGAGTACCTTTGCTCAAGTTGCTCTAGTTGTTCTTCGGATTTTAGTTCAAGTTGTTCTATTTGTGACACCACTTCGCTATTCCTTTCCGCATGTAGTTCTAGGCCCTCTATAAATTGTCGTGACAGGCCATTCATATCTGCCTCTACCTGCTCGTGATATTCCTCAATTTGTGATTTTAACTCCTTCATTCCTGTTCCTAAGTTTTCGCACGTACTACACTTGTCTTTTATCGTTTGCTGTTGTTGTTTCGTTCTTTCCCATTCCTTGTGCATGTTAACAAAGAGTACTTGGAGGCCCTTTGTACAGTCTTCTACTCGGTCTCTTATGGTTCTCTTCAAGTTTCCTGATTGTTTCATTTGGTCAAAAATAGTATCTACATAGATTTGCATGTCCTCCATTATGCTTTCTATTGTGTATTTTAAGTTACCAAGGGATGGTCTCTTTTTCGGTGAACTAGGTTTTTGTGTGTCTGAAGTTGTAGGTGCTCGTGTTTGTGCTTGTGAGGTAGAGGGTTTTACATTTTTTGGAGTATGATACATTTTGTGAGTGAAATTCGGTCTACGTCAAGAATAATAATAATACTTCACAATTTATCTCGAGTGTAAAGGCTCGAGAGTCGCTCAAACAATGAAATTATAGCCGAGTGTATAGAGCTCGGCTATGTGTCTCCTTAAGGTCAACTTAAAGATTTTATTTTAAAGGAGAAAAGTACTTAAATACTAATTAACCTACTTAAATCTAGATTTATTTTTATGTACAAGTCTGGGAAACCTAAAACTATGCTGGGGGGGTAGGTCTTCCCAAGCCCTTTCAGACGAACCCAAACACGATATATCTAACTAAATTTTTGACGAAGTTATATTAATTTTTGAATTAAGGGTCTCTAAAGGGGTTGTTTACAGAAAGTTTGGATTTTTTAATTTTGATTAGTTGTCTAAAAGGGGTGCTTTTTAATATAAATTTTTTACTAAAAAATCGTAGGAGTGAATTCCGAACAAAGGTAGTTTTTTAGGATTTCTTCCCTGAAGGGGATGAAATAAAAATTTTTTTTTTTTAGGGGTGTGTCTGAAGCGGCTCTAGGTGCCCTTTCTCCCGACACCAAGCACGTCCAAATCCGTTTAGTGGTTCCGGAGTAAAACTATCTTCTGTCCGAGGGTGGGTATCTTCTGGGGGGGGGGGGGGGGTTTCGTGGGTCGACGATTGGCGGGGTCGAAAATTTTAAGTTGTTAGGAATGGGGTGAGGGGTCCACTCGCCAAATTTGGGATTTTGGGGGGGAAAGTGGGGGGGGGGTGGGGAAGGGGTGTGGACTCGAACAAAAGCACAAAAAACAAAAATGCAATAAAATAAGTTATAGAAATTTTTCCGAAATTGTGGTATGCGGGTTCGATTCCCGTCCCAGACCTATACCTAAAACTATAATATAAATAATTTTCCTAAATCTATAAAAATATGTCAAAGTCGAGAAAATTCCCGAATCCCAATTTTTCTAATAAATTTAATAGGTTCAAAAACCTATGTCAATAAGGTCGAAAATATTAAGTTTAATAATTTATATACAATTTCGATTCGAACTTTGCCAACAAAATTAATAGATTGGAAAATCTATGTCACTAAAGTCGAAAATCTAATAAAAGTCAATTTTAATAATATATTTTACAATATCGATTCTAGCTTGGCACTTTATATTATAAGTTCGAGAACATTCGAGATTCTTCCGGAAGTTTCTCGATTCAATGGAACAATTTACTAAATAATATTATAATAATTTACAATACCGCTCGAACTTGGCGATCTTATATACAAACAAGCTCCTCCCACTAACTAATATAATTTAAAATTGTACATTTTTTGTACGTTGAAGTAATAATTTATTACTAAGTCTAGAATGATGCGACTTTTGTTGGGCCAAAAATTTTTTATCTTTATTTGATGCAATTTTCTGTAATATACGCTATTTTAATTTTTTATTTTCAAGAATTTTTGGAAATTTTTAATATTTTTAAATTTAAATTGTGAGAAAAATAAAAGATTTTTACCTGACAAAATTTTGAAAATAAATTTAATTAATTATTGTCTAAAGGTTCCGAATGCTGTTTTCCTAAATTTTTAACTTTTTTGAAAATATGAAAATTTTAATCAAAAAATATATTCTTCAACGTACAAACAATTTTACAATCAACGATCTATGTATGGAAAATTACGTAAAAAATATCTTAACTTAAATGTTCATGAACTTTTTCCTTAAAAAATATGAACACTAATATCTCAGGATCCCCTGAACGGATTTGGACAAAACTTGGACTGAAAAATTCTTAAGGAATTGTACTATCATATATATTTTTTCCAGGGGGGGTCGTCACTGATAATTCCTAGATATTAGTGTTTAAACTTAGGCCTAAAAATTTACAAATTTACATATTCTATAACTTCGGTTCTAATTGGAATATATTAATGGGAGAAACCTTGTCGTGCTCTGCTCGGTCCGGGCTTCGATCCTGGGCAGTTTTCGGCGTTCGCAATTGCTCGACTTAGAAAGGAGCAATTGCGTCACTCTTGTTTTTCTGCCTTTTTTTTTTTTTTTTTTTTGGGCCACTTAGCGTTATCAGAAAAATCTGAAACTTGGGTCACAGATGGGGGTCACTGATCACTTCACGACGCGCACTTAAAATTTGGGGGTCGTAGATCATCTGAAGGCAGCGTTCGCAGAAAACTGTTTGATCGAAAACCAAATTTCGGTTTTTCGTCCAAAAACGGTTTAAATTGTGCGATTTCCGAAAAACAAAATAGCACACTATGCTTGTCGACACTTTTCACTTCGGATACAACACTTTTTTTAGGTCTTAACACGTCACTTTTTCCACTTTTCTTATTTTTATCATATCTTTCGAACCGTTAGAGCTAGCGGAGCGCGGTTTTCGCTGTTTGCACGCGTGCGCTCGCCTCCGCAGCTCGAGCGGGACTCCGGTTAGGTTAGGTTAGGTTAGGTTAGGTTAGGTTAGGTTAGGTTAGGTTAGGTTAGGTTAGGTTGACGGCCTAGTTGGCGTTGTGGTTCATATATATGGATCGCACGTTACTAGGTCCCGGGTTCGATCCCCGGTCCGGACCCAATTTATAATTTAATATGGGTTCGGGGTCGGTCTGAAATTGTGATAGCACTCACCCCCGACCACCGGGGGTGGGGGGTCACAATTTGGTGGCATGTTAGAAAGTTCGCTTTCAATGGGGACGCCTGTTGATTGAATGAGTATAACAAGCCGCTGTGGTCGAACGATACGGAAAGCCTTCTATGTCCCCACAAGGACACTGAGGGTGAGTACACATGTGCCTATGACCGGGTTTACCTGGACACGGGTGCATACCTGAGTGGTGGCATGTTAGTATCATAACAAGCCATTACCCGCTTGCGGGTACTGACGGTTGCCGTGAATGCATTAAGGGCCCGGTAGTCGGGACGCATGATCGGATGTATGGCGGAATGAAGAGTAAGACTCTCGGATGATGGTGGGGGACGCAGTGTCGAAAGACAAGCGGAGGATGCCAAATCGGAAGACGAGTCTGAAACTGAGTTCCTAACTTGGTTGGAAATCCAAGTCGAATGAGTACTGATATCTGAAAGATATCGGGAAAATTCGACAAAATTTTGACGGCCTAGTTGGCGTTGTGGTTCATATATATGGATCGCACGTTACTAGGTCCCGGGTTCGATCCCCGGTCCGGACCCAATTTATAATTTAATATGGGTTCGGGGTCGGTCTGAAATTGTGATAGCACTCACCCCCGACCACCGGGGGTGGGGGGTCACAATTTGGTGGCATGTTAGAAAGTTCGCTTTCAATGGGGACGCCTGTTGATTGAATGAGTATAACAAGCCGCTGTGGTCGAACGATACGGAAAGCCTTCTATGTCCCCACAAGGACACTGAGGGTGAGTACACATGTGCCTATGACCGGGTTTACCTGGACACGGGTGCATACCTGAGTGGTGGCATGTTAGTATCATAACAAGCCATTACCCGCTTGCGGGTACTGACGGTTGCCGTGAATGCATTAGGGCCCGGTAGTCGGGACGCATGATCGGATGTATGGCGGAACGAAGAGTAAGACTCTCGGATGATGGTGGGGGACGCAGTGTCGAAAGACAAGCGGAGGATGCCAAATCGGAAGACGAGTCTGAAACTGAGTTCCTAACTTGGTTGGAAATCCAAGTCGAATGAGTACTGATATCTGAAAGATATCGGGAAAATTCGACAAAAATTTTCCCGGGGGGGAGGCTGTACCCCTACCGGGCGCGTCCCCAGGTGGCGGATGGGGGAACGCCACCTGCTCTTCCTAACCAGTTGAGCGGGTGGTACCAGTTTATCTGGCGCGGACCAAAAGCCATAAGGCGGCGGGACAGGAGGTCCCGCGACGGCCGACGGGCGGCGCTGGCTGCGACTTGTCGTAGCCGGCGGCCTTGGGGATGGGGCACGTTGGGATGGGGATTCTCTTTACGGGGGGTCCTCGTCCCTTCAGTGCCACAGGGGGGGTGGGGTTTAAGGTCTCGTTGAGAGGTGTAAAAACTCATCGAGACCTTCGGGTGGGGGCGCGGTGGGGGGTTCTCCTCCTGCCGTGCTTTTTTGTGTTTTGTGTTTTGTGCCGTCTTTGTGACGTCCTTTTGAGGGGGCAGCAGGGGAAGGGGAGTGTCGGCGTTGTCGCATCCTCTTCTCCTGCGGCCGTTGTGGTTGGGCCTTCGGGCACAATGTAGGTTGCCCAATTTACTTGGGAGGGAGGCTTCTGGGTATATGCGTATAGACTTATATACGCATATACCCCTTATTTTTTGCAGGTGGCTCACTTCGGTGGGCGGCGTAAGGTGTCACGTGGGGCTGCTCCGGGTACTTCTCTGATCAGCAGAGTGGACTTGCGAGCAGCTTCACTTTTCTGAAGGGGTTCACTTCGGTGGACAGAGGGGGCTGTTTCTCAGCAGTCCCCTCACCTGATGGGCCGTGCCTGCCGCCGGGGCGTCGCGGTTGAGTGCTTTAAGCGATCCCGTGGCGTCCCACTATGGCGGATGAGGGCTGCTTGGTTTTTAGTGGGTAGGACCGGCTCTTGCACACCCCGGCCGGGTGAGTCCCAGACCCTGCCCGGGCAGGCCTTTGGCCAGGCCTGGGTTGTGGTGCGTAAATGCATTTTCCAAGCGTAATAAAAAAAAAAAAAAAAAAAAGGTTAGGTTAGGTTAGGTTAGGTTCTCGGGGGGGAGGCTGTACCTCTACCGGGCGCGTCCTTTCGGTGGCGGATGAGAGGGACGCCACTCGCTCGTCCTAGCCAGTCGAGCGGGTGGTAGCGGGGAAACCCGCCGCGGACCAAAAGCCATAAAGGTGGCACCTCTGGCTGCCCTCACAGCTAAGAGGTGCCACTAGGGGCCGCCTAGCGGCCACCGGTTGCGCGACCGCTTCGGGGGTTTCGCAACCGGACAGATGGGGGTGTCATCACCGTGGAAGGACCCCACGGTGAACGGGCACCAACCTGGCGGGGCCGCTCGTCGAAGCTTCGGCTGAAACGTTGCGGCAGCCGTCGGCGCGGTGTCTCTGGCCGTTTTCACGGTAGGAGGCACTGCGCGGGGGCCGCCCGTCGGGACTAGCTCGACGGGGGGCGGCCGGGAGTGGGACTGCTGCTCGGGCGGGCGGTGGTTCCGCGACTGGTGAGGGGTGGCCGGCAGCACTTTCAGTCAGGATCGTGGCCGGCCGGTAGGGCGGGCCGCGGGGGGAGAGGAGTGCCGGTATTGCGGTGCGCCGCTCGTCCCTACCCTCCGCGGCCCAACGGGGCCGCCACCGTGGGATGGCGGACGTGGTGGGCTCGCTTCGGCGGGCGTTTGTGGTGGGTCCGCTTCGGCGGACGTGTGCAGTGGTGCCGCCGACGTCGTCTTTGATGGCGGAGGCGGCAGGGCTGCAGGGGGCGGGGAGTGTCGGTGATAAGCCGCACTCCCTGGCCTCTGGAGCCGGTGGGGCAACAGGGGGTGGGGAGTGTGGTGATGAGCCGCACTCCCCGCCCTCTGTAGTCGTTGGGGCAGCAGGGGAGAGGGAGTGTCGGCGTTGTCGCATCCCTGTCCTCTGCAGCCGTTGAGGTTTGGTCCCTTCGGGGAATTTGTGGTGGGCCCCGTTGCGGGCGTTTGTGGTGGGTCCGCTTAGGCGGACGTGTGTAGTGGTGCTGCCGATGTCGTCTTTGATGGCGGAGGCGGCAGGGCTGCAGGGGGCGGGGAGTGTCGGCGATGGGCCGCACTCCCTGGCCTCTGGAGCCGGTGGGGCCGCAGGGGGTAGGGAGTGTGGTGATGAGTCGCACTCCCCGCCTTCTGTAGTCGTTGGGGCTGCCGGGGGGTGGGGGGGACCGGTCTCATTAGCCGCGCTCCCCACCTTCTGCAGTCGATGAATGGTGGTCCACTTCGGTGGGCTATGTTTGGTTGGGGCTGCTCTGGGCACTGCTCTGATTAGCAGAGTGGTCTTGGGAGTGGCCCCGTCTTTGGTTGGATGTCTTCCCATAATGGGGCTGTCCCTCTCGGGGCGGCCTCATGTTGGTGGCTTCGGCCAACCGTCGGGGCGTCACGGTTGTATGCGAAAGCGATCCCGTGGCGTTCCACATGGCGGCAGGGGTTGGGCAGTTGGGTTTTAGTGGGTATGCCGGTCTCATTAGTCGGAGAGTCCCACATAACCACCCCAGGGGAAGTCGGGTGGTATCCGTAACAGGATTTCCCAACGTTAAAAAAAAAAAAAAAAAAAAAAAAAAAAAAAGGTTAGGTTAGGTTGAGGTTAGGTTCCCGGGGGGGAGGCTGTACCCCTACCGGGCGCGTCCCCAGGTGGCGGATGGGGGAACGCCACCTGCTCTTCCTAACCAGTTGAGCGGGTGGTACCAGTTTATCTGGCGCGGACCAAAAGCCATAAGGCGGCGGGACAGGAGGTCCCGCGACGGCCGACGGGCGGCGCTGGCTGCGATTTGTCGTAGCCGGCGGCCTTGGGGATGGGGCACGTTGGGATGGGGATTCTCTTTACGGGGGGTCCTCGTCCCTTCAGTGCCACAGGGGGGGTGGGGTTTAAGGTCTCGTTGAGAGGTGTAAAAACTCATCGAGACCTTCGGGTGGGGGCGCGGTGGTGGGTTCTCCTCCTGCCGTGCTTTTTTGTGTTTTGTGTTTTGTGCCGTCTTTGTGACGTCCTTTTGAGGGGGCAGCAAGGGAAGGGGAGTGTCGGCGTTGTCGCATCCTCTTCTCCTGCGGCCGTTGTGGTTGGGCCTTCGGGCACAATGTAGGTTGCCCAATTTTCTTGGGAGGGAGGCTTCTGGGTATATGCGTATAGACTTATATACGCATATACCCCTTATTTTTTTGCAGGTGGCTCACTTCGGTGGGCGGCGTAAGGTGTCACGTGGGGCTGCTCCGGGTACTTCTCTGATCAGCAGAGTGGACTTGCGAGCAGCTTCACTTTTCTGAAGGGGTTCACTTCGGTGGACAGAGGGGGCTGTTTCTCAGCAGTCCCCTCACCTGATGGGCCGTGCCTGCCGCCGGGGCGTCGCGGTTGAGTGCTTTAAGCGATCCCGTGGCGTCCCACTATGGCGGATGAGGGCTGCTTGGTTTTTAGTGGGTAGGACCGGCTCTTGCACACCCCGGCCGGGTGAGTCCCAGACCCTACCCGGGCAGGCCTTTGGCCAGGCCTGGGTTGTGGTGCGTAAATGCATTTTCCAAGCGTAATAAAAAAAAAAAAAAAAGGTTGAGGTTAGGTTGTTGTATTGAGCCATAAGGCAACATCGGGCAATACCGAGACGAGAGCCGCTAGCTGTTTTGTAAAAAGTATAAGGTGGGCAGGAGCAGTACCGACACGAGAGCCGCAAGCCGTAATCTTGATTTCTTGGCTTTGTGGCGATTGTCGACGGTGAAGTGCTATGTTTTTACGGATGATTTTTGTTATTTGACCCGGCTTTGTTTTTCGGATACTGATTGTGGTTTTTCGTGCATGTAGACTATAGTTTTTCATTGGTTTTTCTGGTTTTTCTTGACGATTTGGTATTTTTGTGTGGTTTTTAGTGGTTTTTTGTGTGTGTTGTGCGTCTGTTCCACCTGACATGAGTCATGCATGACTCGGACGCCAGTGTGGACAAGGATGTGTCTGGGGGACGCAAAAGGGCCAACTCGGTGCCTCCGTTGCCGAGCTCCGGCTCGGAGACGGAGACCGAGAGGACCGTCAGTGCAAGGATTGAGAAGGCCAGCCGGGGCCGCACCTATAGTCGTAGGGGCGGTCCTGGGCCTGCTTGCGCGCGCGTAGCGCAGCGTGAGGTGGAGGAGCGTGTAGAGGAGTTTGGGCGGAGTTTGGAGGCCAGGGCATTTAGAAAGGACCAGTATAAGCTGGTCTTTAACTTTGGCTCTGACCTCTCGGAGTCAGAGACCCCGGTTCAGGTGGACCCTGCTCTGCAAACTGCAGAGCAGCTGAAAGCACTAGGTGTAGAGAGTGCAAAATCGGTGATGCAGGTGGCTATGTATTCCACGAATCTCAAAGGCACCTACGTCAAAAAACTGAAAGAGGCTGCAGCAGCCGTGGAAATAGTGGTGGAGGCCCTTGCCGGACGCACGGCTGCAGAAGAGGACCGCAATGTTAGGAAGGAGAATGAGCGTCTGCATCGCAGGGTTGAGCAACTAGAGTCGGAGCTCAAGGCGTATAGACGCGAGTTCTCCGGACTCCGGAAGGAGTTGGCGGGGGCCAAGTCGGGGCCTTCTGATGCCTTTGGGGGGGATTGGCTCGACGAGATTCGGGCCTCCCTCGTTGGCACGCTCGGTGACATGCTGGATGCCAAGCTGGAGTCGAAGCTGGCCAATATAGAGGCGAGGCTGCCGCCTTTGGCACCGACTCGCCCGTCATTGGCAGCGGACAAGCGCAGAGAGGCTGCGCCTTCTCCTGCTGCGAAAGCGGCTTCAGCTCGGATGGAGGTTGCGCCTGCTGCGGTGACGACTGAGGCGGCCAAGGTGAGCATACGAACGAAGAAGAAGAGGAAGGAGGTCCCTTCGCGCCCATCCTCTTCTGGGCCGGCGTCGGCTGCCGCCACTGCTGATCGTGCTGTGGCTGGGCCAAGCACTGCAGTGGACCCGCCGGGGGATACGTGGGCAACTGTGGTGAGAAAAGGGAAAGGGAAGGGGAAGGGCAAGAAGTCCTCCCCCACCAATACTACTGCGCCTAAGCCTGTTCCCCCAGCACCGAGGGCGTCCTCGAAGCCGAGGGCGCCTGCACGTAAGCACAAGGTGGGGGCTCCGCCTCGCACCACGGCTGTGGTGGTCACCCTGCTGCCAGAGGCAGAGGCGAAGGGGGTGACGTATGCGAAGGTGCTTGAAAGGGCGCAGCAGAGCATAGACCTGGCACAAATTGGGGTTTCTGGTGGCCTTGTCCTCAAGCGGGCCATGACGGGGGCTCGTCTCATCGAGCTCCCCATCTCTACTCCAACGGAGGTAGCGGACCGCCTGGCGGATAAAATGCGCCAGGTGCTGGACGGGCTGGCAATAGTTGCTCGCCCAAATAAAAATGGAGAACTTAGGCTCCTGGGCCTGGACGACACCTCCACCAAGGAGGGGGTAGCCCGGGCAGTTGCCGAGGTAGGTGGATGCGCGGTGGAGTCAGTGTGGGTGAGCGAGATCCACATTGGCAGGGGAGGTATGGGCTCGGCTGTCGTGCGGTGCCCCGTCACGGCGGTCAAGAAGGTGGCTGACGCCGGCCGACTACAGGTTGGCTGGTGGTCAGCCAAGGTGGAGACTTTGGAGCAACGCCCAATGCGCTGCTTCAAATGCATGGGGTTAGGGCACACGAAGGCCCTGTGCCCTTCGAAAATTGAAAGGGGTCACCTCTGCCACAGGTGCGGCGGAGAGGGGCACATCTCTGCCCACTGTGGGAGTAAACCGCGCTGTGCCGTGTGCGCAGATGCTGGTCGCCCTTCAGGGCACATTATGGGGGGTCGCAATTGCGTGCCACCCACTACGAGAGGGGTGGCACCTAAGCGGGCCACCACTGACGGAAGCCGCACGGCTGTAGATGAGGAGGCGGGTATGTCTTCATAATGGTAGGACAAATCCGCTTCCTACAGGCAAATGTCAACCACTCGACTGGAGCGCAGGACTTGCTGCTGCAGTCCATGGCCGAGTGGGGGATTGATATCACGGTGGTCTGCGAGCCCTATTATGTTCCCCCCCAGAGTCCGCACTGGTTGGGGGACATTGGGGGCTCGGTTGCAGTTCTGACTGGGAGCAGCACTGGTCCCCGCCTCTCGATTATCGAAAGGGGCCCGGGATTTGTTGTGGCAAGGTGGGGGGAATACACCATTGTAGGGGTATACTTCTCCCCCAACCGCACTCTGGCGGAATTCGAGGTTTTTCTTGATTCCGTCGGAGCTGCGGTGGGCCGGCAGTCGTCGAGGAAGATCATCGTCCTTGGCGACTTCAATGCGAAGTCCCGGGCTTGGGGGAACCCCGCCTCGGATGCTCGTGGTCGAGCTGTTCAGGCGTGGGCCCTTCTCTCCGGACTGTCCCTACTGAATGTGGGGACGGCTTTCACGTGCGTGCGGCAGCGGGGCGGGTCTGTGGTGGACCTGTCGTTTGCCAACCCTGATGTCGCACGCGACGTGATTAACTGGAGAGTGGAGGAGGACGTGGAGACCCTGTCGGATCATAATTATATCCGATTTGAAGTCTCCACGGTCCCGGTGCAGCTGGACCGCCTTGCAGGGCCCTCTCGTGCGCTTCCGAGATGGGCCCTGGGTCAGCTCGATGTTGAGTTGGCCCGTGAAGCGGCCATTCTGCAGGGATGGAGCTCCCAGGGGATGGAGGTGGGAGACAGTTCTGTGGATGAGCTGGCTGGTCGCATCCGCGACTCTCTCACGAGGGTATGCGATGCGGCCATGCCGCGGTGGAGACGGCGACGAGGCCGAAGAAGGAAGGCGGTCTATTGGTGGTCACCTGAAATTGCGCAACTTCGGGTGGCCAGCAATAGAGCCAGGAGGTTGCTGGTGAGGTGCCGTAGGAGGCACGATGCGAACCCGGCTTTGGAGAGTGAACTGCGGCAGGCCTACAAATCTGCCAAGAAGGAGCTGCAGCTCGCGATCAAAAGGGGGAAAGCGGCGGCCCGTCAGGAGCTTCTGGCGGACCTGGATCGGAATCCGTGGGGGCGCCCCTTCATCTGCGCGCGGAACAAGCTCCGCGCGCATGGCGCCCCGGTAACGGAGACCACGCCGCCCGACACCCTTCTACGGCTGTTGGGAGGGTTGTTTCCGGAATCGTCTGGGCATGTCCCCCCAGTGATGGCTCCTCCCTCTTTCACTGAGGGAGTGGAGGTAGTCCCCCCAATCACGGAGGGGGAATTTTTCCTGGCCTGTGACAAGTTGCGGGCCAGGAGAACGGCTCCGGGACCGGACGGTATTCCAAGCCGAATTCTGTCCATCGCCCTGGAATACCTGGGAGGGGACCTTCGGGGGTTGTTCAACGCGTGTCTCCGTGTTGGGCAATTTCCGAGGATCTGGAAGGAGGGGATATTGTGTCTGTTGCCCAAGGAGGGTCGTCCTCTGGACTCCCCTTCGGCATACAGACCAATCGTGATGCTGAGTGAGGTGGGCAAGCTCTTTGAGCGCATCCTTGCCGCCCGCATCACTCAGCATCTCGAGGAGGTGGGACCGGGCCTATCGGAGGCCCAGTTTGGGTTCAGGGCGGGTCGTTCGACTATCGACGCCCTGAGCACACTGAAGGCCCGGTCGTTGGCCGCAGTGGAGGAGGGAGACGTGCTGCTGGCCGTCTCGTTGGATGTGGCCAACGCCTTCAACACCCTGCCATTTGAGACTTTACGGGAGGCACTTCGTTATCATGAGGTGCCTCTCTATCTCCGGCGGGTGTTGGACGCGTACCTCCGCGACAGGCAGGTCGTGTGGACGGGAGTAAATGGGGTGGTGGGTCGGCGATGTGTCGACTGCGGGGTTCCACAGGGGGCCGTCTTGGGTCCGGTCCTGTGGAACATTGGGTATGATTGGCTCCTGCGATGTCCGCTTCCTCCTGGGCTGGGTGTCATTGCCTATGCTGATGACACCCTAGTCACGGCCCGGGGTCGTACGTATGAGGAAGCGGCACGCTTGGCCACAGTCGGCACCGACCTGTGCGTCGACAAGATTGGCATGTTGGGCCTGAGGGTCTCTGTCTCCAAAACGGAGGCCATTCTTTTTCGTGGCCCACGCCGGAGACTGCCCCGTCACGCCTACTTAAGCGTCCAGGGGAGGAGGGTGGAGGTTCAGGCCCAAATGAGATACTTGGGCCTAACCTTGGACGGTCGCTGGACGTTCCGAGTCCACTTCGCCCAGCTCGCTCCGAAGTTGTTGAGCGCCGCCTCTGCCCTCGGCAGTTTACTGCCGAATGTCGGGGGCCCTGGATCTCTCTGCCGGCGGCTATATGCCGGCATTGTGAGGTCCATGGCACTGTATGGTGCTCCTGTGTGGCACGACGCCCTCTCTGCACATAATAGGGCCCAATTGCGCAAGGCGCAGCGGGTCCTAGCGGTGAGAGCGATACGGGGATACCGTACGGTGTCCTACACGGCGGCGACACTTCTGGCGGGTGACCCGCCCTGGCACCTCAGGGCGGAGATTCTCGCCGAAATGTACCACTTTCGGGCGAGTGAGCGGATAAGAGGGGAACGTCCAACGTGGGAGGGTATCGCTCGGATCAGACGTCTTTGTGACGAGGCTCTGATCCGGCGTTGGGAGGAGGAATTGGGGACTCCGGCGGCTGGCCTGGCGACGGTGGATGCGGTACGTCCGTACCTATCTCGCTGGGTCAGGAGGCGGCATGGCGTCCTGACGTTCAGGCTGACGCAGATGCTTACAGGGCACGGCTGCTTTGGTGAGTATTTGTGTCGGATTGCGCGTCGGGAGCCGTCGTCCGCATGTCATGAATGTGATGCGTCCGTGGACAATGCGCATCACACCCTCGTGGAATGTGCCGCTTGGGCGCCCCAGCGCCATGCCCTGATGATGGTAGTGGGTGGAGACCTCTCTTTGTGCAGTGTGGTTGGGGCCATGCTGCGTGACGAGGGGTCCTGGTCGGCGATGGTCTCTTTCAGTGAGACCGTCATCTTGCTGAAGGAGACGGCGGAGAGAGATCGTGAGGCTAACGCTTTGCATCCTCTTCGTCGCCGTCGACTAGGGGGGAGCAGGCGTCGCTATGCGCATCTTCTCCCGCCACCCTAGAGGGACTACAGCGGGGGAGTCGCTCACTTGACTCCCCTGCACATCATCGGGGCGGTCGGGGTGCTCTGTGAACAGAGGGCATCCTGATCCAGGTGCAGTGGCCCGCGTGGCTCGGGCCGTCCGCAGGGACGTTACGGTAGAGTGCGCAAGCGATCCCGTAACGTCCCATTGCACTGTTGTTCCGCTGGAGGTTTTAGTGAGTAGGAGTCTCACAGTCCCCACTGGCTGACGGGCCGGTGGGCCCTCATGATGAGTTTCCTCCAGCGACAACAAAAAAAAAAAAAAAAAAAAAAAAAAAAAAAAAAAAAAAAAAAAAAAAAAAAAAAAAAAAAAAAAAAAAAAAAAAGGTTAGGTTAGGTTAGGTTAGGTTAGGTTAGGTTAGGTTAGGTTAGGTTAGGTTAGGTTAGGTTAGGTTAGGTTAGGTTAGGTTCCCGAGGGAGTTGTTGGTCCTCCTACCGGGCGCGTCCCCAGGTGGCGGATAGGGGAATGCCACTCGCACTGTAACGCGGGTGGTACCGGAGCAATCCGGCGCGGACCAAAACCAACTAGGCATGGGCGTGCCTTAGGGGTTTATTAACCCCACGGCCTAGCGGAGCACACCGTAAACAAAGCCGAAGCTGTGGATCAGCACCGAGGTGGGGCGGGTTCGGCGAGCGCTTCACTGCGCAGCTGGGCTGCACTTCCTGTGCAACGCCCTCCTCAACTCGTAATCCCAGAACCCGGTGTCGTTGTCATGTCTAGCGGCCGGGAACTGGGACCGAGGGCCTTGGCTTAATCGCCCGGGTCGCGAGGAAGAAAACCTCTATAAAAAATTACCCCAAATCCCAAGCGGCGAAGCAGCGCGAGGGGATGCATGGCTGATGGGTAGGTCAGTCGCTACTGCTTTCCCCGCTAGAGTACCGGCCGACACTCTAGCGGGTTACGCTTAGGCTTATCCGGGTGCAGGGGGCACCACTCGGACGGACCTCATGATTCCCCCATACTCGTGGGAACAGTATGGAGACAATTAAAAACACAAACCCACAAGACGTAGTGCCCGTGACGGGCGGAGCTGACGTTGAGCCCGAGACGGGCGGTGTAAAAGTTGGGCCTGTGATGGGCGTTGAGAAGTGCGCGCCAGCAACTGGCGAAGTCATTGAAAGACCTAAAACAGGCAGAGGTGCGGGCATAGTATCTCATAAAGGAAAGCGGTCTATCAGCGAAATTCGTGCTGGACCGGAGAAGGGCGGCAGTAAAATACCTACCAGAGGTATAGCCCGCAGTCAGTCGAGGTCGCCGGAAGAAGATACAGGGCCAAAAGCGAGTGGAGTTCAACGAGGGAGAGGCCGACCACCCACAACATGGCAATACGTGGGATTGGCGGAAGCCCAACGTGCCCTTAATGAGGCAAAGAAAGAGGAGCTTAGACTCAGAGCCCAAAAGGAGGTAGCAGACTTGGCATCGACTCTCAAGACTGGAGCTAGCCCACGACCAACAAGTGGGCCCACTATCAGAGAAGGTGAAGAGGCGGACTCCGTTCCCGAGATACAAGACCGGATAAAAACCAGCCTCGAAGTCATCGAGAAGGTTGCCACGAAGTCCGGAAACCTGAAAGGCACTTTCACCAAGGCCCTCAAGGAAGCGGCGAGTACTATTGCAGGTGCCGTGGACCTACTTGCCAAACGAACTGCATCAGAGGAAGCAGCACAGCTGAGAGCCAGTAACGCCAGGTTACAGCTGGAGGTTGCTGATCTACGAGAAGAGGTAACAACTTTAAGAAAAGCGCTAGAACAAACTCATAGTGCGGAGGTTGAAGAGCTTCGTAGAGAGATAGCGCTATTAAAAGAACAGAAAGAGAGGCCCCGTGTTATCGAGAAGGAAACGGCTGCCCACACATCAAGTCAACCGGCAATGGGTGACGAAGAACTGGTACGCTCCATCGTGGGACAGGTGGGCCTAATGTTCAATACGCGTTTTGAGGCACTGGAGAAGAGATTGCAACCGGAGCAACAATTTTGTCTGCCGCTGGAAGGGGAGGTAGATCGGTCACTAAGACCAGAACCGACCGTCACTACCCTCATGCCACCAGCTAACCCTGGCCCCGCAGAGCCCAGCAGAGCGAAGAAGAAACGAGAGAAAAAGGACAAAGTAGCTCCTAAGGTAAAGCAGGCAGTCCCTCCCGCAGAACCATCTATACAAGCGACTAATGCCCCTGAGGGCTGGAATGTAGTGGCTAAACGGAAAGGGAAGAAAAAGGCGGTGCAAACCAAGCAGGCTCAAGGGGCACCGGATAAGCTGAAACCATCTCAGCTGCGACCACCACGATCTGCGGCGGTCGTTATAAAACTTCAGCCCTCTGCCATCGCACGAAATGTTACCTACGGAGATATATTCGCTCAGGTGAAGCAGAACGTAGACCTCAATGATCTAGGCATTAAAGACCTTAGATATAAGGTAGCAGCGACTGGATCCAGGATGCTAGAACTACCTGGCTCCGAGAATGAGGATAAAGCTGATGCCTTAGTGCAGCGGCTGGTCACTATACTGCCGGATGAAGACGTCCAAATATCCCGGCCAATAAAATGTGCTGAGCTTCGTGTGCTGGGTCTAGAAGACTCGGTGACTCCAGACGAACTAGCTGCAGCGGTTAGTAAAACAGGAGGCTGCAACAAAGAGATGGTAAAGGTGGGCGACATACGCCGCAACCGCCTCGGTGTAGGAACGGCATGGGTTAAATGCCCTGTAATGGCCGCGAAAACTATTGCACAGGAGGGCAGGTTTTGGGTCGGATTCGTGCTGGCACAAGCCAAACTTTTGCAGCCTCGACCACAACGATGCTTTCGCTGCCACGAGTTGGGGCACGTGGCAGCCAATTGCACCGGTGCTGACGACCGTAGCAATCAATGTTACCGTTGCGGGCGACCGGGACATAAACGCGGGCAATGCTCTGAAGCACCACACTGCCCGGTCTGTGACAGTAACAACAAGCCTGCTAACCATATTGTAGGCAGTGCTGCTTGTAGCAGGGCCCCGGCCCGAAAGAAGAGGAACGGCAAACGTCCCGAGGCTATAAAGCCGCCTATGGAGTCGCAAACGTCGAACCGATAAAATGGCGTTAAAAATGCTGCAAGTTAACCTGAATCACTGTGCCAGAGCTCAAGACCTATTCGTTCAAAGCCTGGCGCAGTGGTCTGTGCAGGTAGCCGTCGTAACAGAGCCGTACTCCATTCCTCCCCGAGACACCTGGGCAGGAGATGACGACGGGCAAGTTGCAATCGTAACCCAGGTCGCTGCTGGCGCCCCACCCCTTTCTCAAATTGTGAAAGGACCGGGATGCATTGCAGCACTGCTGGGTCGGGTGGTCATAGTAGGAGCATATTTCTCGCCCAACAAAACCCTGACGGAATTTGAAGAGTTCCTAAACCGGCTGGGGGATTTAATTGTACTATTTCACCCTATGGAAATTTTACTCGCGGGAGACCTGAACTCGAAGTCTTTTGTGTGGGGCTCGACAGTGGAAGACGCACGGGGGAGAGCCCTTGCAGAGTGGGCAGTTGGCATGGATCTGACTATCCTCAACCGAGGGACGACTCATACATGCGTGCGACGGCAAGGTGGGTCCATCGTGGACGTAACGTTCGCGAGCCCTGCCTTAGCACGGCGTGTGCACGGCTGGCGAGTGCTGGATGATGTGGAGACCCTTTCGGACCATCATTACATCCTATACGAAATCTCCACACATCTGGCGGTGCCGTCACGCCCTGGGCGAACCCCGATAGAAAACGGCCCTAGGTGGCAGCTTAAACGCCTCGACCCAGAGGTGCTTAAAGAGGCATCCGCTGTAGCCTCCTGGCTGCCCCAAAACGGATTATCTCTGGAGGATGCAGCAACCCGAATAGAGGAGTCAATTAGGCGCATATGCGATGCTGCCATGCCTCGATCCGGGCGTCGCACTCAAAGAAATCAGGTGTGGTGGTGGACACCGGAAATCGCAAGACTGCGTGAGGAATGCACCGCTGCCCGACGTCTTTACTCACATTACAGGAGGAGAATACATAGAGACCCGAATGAGGAAGACCGTAGATATGCTGGGTACGTCGAGGCGAAGGAGCGCCTCCGAACCCAGATTGCCAGGGCAATTGCAGAAGGAAGGGCTGAAATGTTGGAGGGGCTCGACCGAGACCCATGGGGCACACCATACAAGCTTGTAAGAAACAAACTTCGCCCCTGGGCCCCTCCACTCACTGAGATGCTGGATGGAGATCTGTTGCAAGGTGTGCTAGGAGCTCTATTCCCGCAACCCGATGACTTCGTGCCACCACATATGATCACAGCAGTGATCGAACATGAAGTGCAGGGAGAAGTAGCGGCAATCGATGACGAGGAGATGGCAGCTGCGGTGGTGCGACTTCGAAGAAAAACCGTTGCACCAGGACCGGATGGAGTACCAGGTCGTGCACTCGCTCTAATGATGGACGCCCTGGGGCCTTGTATAAGGGGACTTTTCACTGCCTGTCTGGCTCAAGCCATAATTCCACAGCGGTGGAAGACAGGTAGATTAGTACTCCTTAGAAAGGAAGGGCGTCCGGACGAATCTCCATCCGCCTACCGGCCGATAGTGCTTTTGAATGAGATGGCCAAGTTATTTGAACGTATCGTGGTTGGGAGACTGAATAAGCACATGACTGATTCTGGGCTAGATTTATCTGACACGCAGTATGGCTTCCGTTGTGGTCGCTCCACTGTGGACGCAATTCTGCGGGTGAAGTCCCTTGCGCAAGATGCGGTCTCCCAGGGTGAGGTAGTTATCGCGGTGTCCTTGGACATCGCCAACGCTTTCAACTCTTTGCCCTGGGCATGCATTAAGGCGGCACTACAACACCACAGGGTGCCAACCTACTTGCGGCGCATCATAGAGGCGTATCTCTCTGATCGAGCCGTGATTTTTCCACAGAGAGACGGCTGGGGAAGAAGAGAAATATCGTGCGGTGTTCCACAGGGTTCGGTTCTCGGGCCGCTCCTGTGGAACATTGGATACGATTGGGTACTGAGGAGTAGCACATTGAGAGGTATCAGCGTCGTGTGCTATGCTGATGATACCCTAGTCTTAGCAAGGGAGAAAACGTACAGGGACGCAGCAATCCTTGCAACGGCAGGAGTGGCCCACATCGTTGGGAAAATCAGGAGATTGGGATTAAAGGTCGCCCTAGAGAAGTCGGAAGCAATATGTTTTCACGGCCCACGAAGAACACCACCATCAGGTTCTTACATAGTGGTTAACGGAGTCTGCATCAAGTTGTCGGGCACGATGAAGTACTTAGGACTCGTGCTCGACAGCCGGTGGAATTTTCGGTCACATTTTCGGGTCCTTGCACCAAAATTGATTAAGACCGCAGGTGCGCTTAGCAGGTTGTTGCCTAACCTGCGGGGACCAAACTGTCTAAGCAGGCGCCTTTATCTCGGGGTGTTGCGATCGATGGCGCTCTATGGTGCGCCTGTATGGGCTGACTCCCTCTGCCGCGAAAACGTGGCTGTGTTACGGCGGTTACAAAGGATAATGGCTACGAGGGTAGTAAGAGGTTATCGTACGATCTCAGGGGAGGTAGCTTGCGTGCTGGCAGGAGTCACACCCTGGGACCTGGATGCTCCACTCTTGATGGCAGCTTATCATCGTCGTCGAGATCTTGCATCTGTGGACCTAAGAGCACCACGAGAAGGCTTGCAGGAGCGCGATGCGCTAGTAGAAGAGTGGCTCATAAGATTAGAGCGTGTAACAGCTGGTCGGAAAACTATTGAAGCAATTCGGCCCATCCTGAGGCAGTGGTTGGCTAGAAAGCACGGTGTCCTCTCTTTTCGGTTGACGCAGCTCCTCACGGGGCATGGGTGCTTTGGTGGCTACCTGTGCCGCGTCGCCGGAAGAGAGCCAGACCCACGATGCCACCACTGTAATAACTGCGTCGAAGAAGACTCCCAACACACCCTGGAGTCCTGCCCAGCCTGGGCGTCAGAGCGGGAGGCGCTCCAAAGTGTTGTGGGGGATGACCTGTCGCTCCCGGCTGTGATCAAAGCCATGGTCGAGAGTGAAAGGTCCTGGGATGCCGTCCAGACCTTCTGCGAGGTCGTGATGTCGCAGAAGGAGTCGGCGGAGAGAGAAAGAGAGGCAACTTCCGATCTCGCCACCCGCCGACGACGGACCGGGCGCCGGAGAGCGGCACAAGACCGCCGCCTCCCCCCCTAACACTAGCCAGAGGGCGGTAGACTTGGGGAAGTCTGCCGCCTAGTCACCTGGCCCGAGTAGGCGCGCGCGGTGTCCGCCGCGCGCCACTCCAGTTGTGGTCGTTGAGGGTGCCTCCTCCACCCTCCGACACCGAGACGAGCCGCAGGGCTATCGCCGTCGGGTTCGCGGATGATTTCCTGTTCCCGTGTTCCCGGCACCAAGGCGATCAAGGTGGACACCGTCAGGTTTTAGTGGGTAGGCTGCCGTGCGTTTACCATCTCTAGCACGGCAGGAGCCCCACATAACCCGTCGTTCTTCCCCAGGCGGCGGGTACCCGGCAACAGGGTTTCCTGACGAAAAAAAAAAAAAAAAAAAAAAAAAAAAAAAAAAAAAAAAAAAAAAAAAAAAAAAAAAAAAAAAAAAAAAAAAAAAAAAAAAAAAAGGTTAGGTTAGGTTAGGTTAGGTTAGGTTAGGTTAGGTTAGGTTAGGTTTTTTTTTTTTTTTTTTTTTTTTTTTTTTAATTGAAACTAGAAACTTCTGACATGATGATCAGAATCTTTTTTTATCTAATTTATAAATTTTTGTTACCAATTTATGTAATTGTTATTATCTTATATTAGTAACTTATAAATGACGTAATTATATTTACAATATTGACTTATTTTATTGCTATTTTTTTTTTTTTTTTTTTTTTTTTTTTTTTTTTTTTTTTTTTTTTTTTTTTTTCTCCCAATTTGTGATTATCTTATAATAGTACCTTACAAATAACGTAATTATATTTACAATATTGACTTATTAACTATTATTATGTTGTAATAGTAACTTAAAATTTTTTTTTTTTTTTTTTTTTTTTTTTTTTTTTTTTTTTTTTTTTTTTTTTTTTCTTTTTTTTTTTTTCTTTGTTTTCTATTTATTTTTATCTACTACATCCTTAACTATGTTTCTACTATAATTCAAAAATTTTTCTCTAATTCTGTTATCCTCCATTATTTTATACAGATTTTCTTTTTCAATGTTATGATTTATTTCGAGTTCCAGATTATGTCTCGCACGCAGGTATTTGGGACAGTCGGTAATTATATGTATTGAAGTCTGTTCTGTGTTAGGGTCGCAGTCACACGATGGGCTATCCTTGCACCTGAATTTATTTAGGTAGAAGGAGAACCCACCGTGTCCGGTCATTAATTGTGTAAGTAACGAATCAGTTTTTAGTTTTCTAACTATTGGATAAGCTCGTACAGCGTCCGGAAAGAATATTTTTGTTGTGGCTGCTGTTTCGCCGTTCTGGTATCGTCGGTTCCATTCGTCAAGCGACTCCAGTCGGATTTGTCGCTTGACGAATGAGACCGGACACTTGTCATAATTTGGTTTTGTTTTCATATTTGTTGCCTCTTTGGCCATGGTATCTGCCCGCTCATTACCTTCCATTCCTACATGGGCCTTTATCCAGAAGAGTTGAAGGCGACGTCCGGTCTCTGCTATTCGCTTGATGTTGGTTCTTGTTTCTTCAGCAAGGGGATGTGGCGAGTTGATATTTTTTACTGTTTCCAAGGCGGATCTAGAGTCACAGTAAATATTTATAATTTTGTCATTTCGTTTAATTGCCATCTCTGTGGCTACCTTTAATGCAAAAAGTTCTGCCTGGTAGACGGTGCAGAAGTGATCCAGTTTAAGTTTTCGGGTACTTATTTCCACACCGTTGTCCCAGAGGGACAATGCCGCGCCGACTTTCCCCTCCAACTTACTGCCGTCCGTGTATATATTTAGGCCCATGGTGTTGTATTTTTTTAGTTCTGCATCGTCTTCCAGACATATAAATTGTGGTGTCTCATATTCCGCTGGGTGGTTACGGTGTGCAAAAGGCATGTATGTTTCTATTTCCCTATCTCCTACCACTCGCGTGGAGTATCCTCTCTTTTCTGTAAAAAGTGAGGCTGCTTCCCTGACTCTGATGTCCAGAGGAAGCAGTCCTGCCAGCAGCAAAGCCGAGTTAAGAGAGACAGTTCTATACGCTTTTGTTATTTTTTGGGCAAATCCCCGCTGTATTGCGTTCAACTGTTTACTGACACCTAGTTTATTTGTCGCTGGTGCCCACGCACTAGCAGCGTATAAAACGATCGGCTCCACCACCGCCGTATAAATAGTTCTGATGATTTCAGGATGAAGACCCCAGCTCACTTTGGCAGCCCTGCACAGCTGTTTATGAATGTTTTGCACTTTTTTACATGTATTGACTGCGTGCGCGTTGAATGTCAGGCCTTTATCAATAGTTAGTCCTAGAATTTTTATTTCTTCTGTGAGTTCGATGGGGATACTCCCCATGATCAGGAGAGGAGAGTCGTACTTTAGTCTTTTGGTTATTACCATTGCTTTTGTTTTGTGCGGTGCGAATCTGAGCTTGTTCCTAACTCCCCACTCCTGAACATAGGCGAGCACCTGGTTGGCTTTTTCGGATACCTCTAAACCGGTGTCTCCATCAAAGACAAGGACGACATCGTCAGCAAAAGCTTGACAATGGTCGCCTCGCTTCTCTAATTCTCTCAGCAATGGGTCCAGAAGGAGATTCCAAAAAATTGGCCCTCCAACTGAACCTTGAACACATCCTTTGGTTGGTTAGGTTAGGTTAGGTTAGGTTAGGTTAGGTTAGGTTAGGTTAGGTTAGGTTAGGTTAGGTTAGGTTAGGTTAGGTTAGGTTAGGTTAGGTTAGGTTAGGTTAGGTTAGGTTAGGTTAGGTTAGGTTAGGTTAGGTTAGGTTAGGTTAGGTTAGGTTAGGTTAGGTTAGGTTAGGTTAGGTTAGGTTAGGTTAGGTTAGGTTAGGTTAGGTTAGGTTAGGTTAGGTTAGGTTAGGTTAGGTTAGGTTAGGTTAGGTTAGGTTAGGTTAGGTTAGGTTTTCCCGAGGGAGTTGTTGGTCCTCCTACCGGGCGCGTCCCCAGGTGGCGGATAGGGGAATGCCACTCGCACTGTAACGCGGGTGGTACCGGAGCAATCCGGCGCGGACCAAAACCAACTAGGCATGGGCGTGCCTTAGGGGTTTGTTAACCCCACGGCCTAGCGGAGCACACCGTAAACAAAGCCGAAGCTGTGGATCAGCCGAGGTGGGGCGGGTTCGGCAAGCGCTTCACTGCGCAGCCGGGCTGCACTTCCCGTGCAACGCCCTACTGAACTCGTAATCCTTGTTCTCGGTGCTGTTGTCATGTCTAGCGGCCGGGAACTGGGACCGAGGGCCTCGGCTTAACTGCCCGGGTCGCGAGGAAGAAAACCTCTTTAAAAAATTACCCCGAATCCCAAGCGGCGTAGCAGCGCGAGGGGATGCATGGCTGATGGGTTGTTCAGTCGCTACTGCTTCCCCCGCTAGAGTACCGGCCGACACTCTAGCGGGTTACGCTTAGGCTTATCCGGGTGCAGGGGGCACCGCTCGGATGGACCTTCCAATCCCCCATACTCGTGGGAACAGTATGGAGAAAATTAAACACAAAAACCCAAATGACGAGGAGCCTGAGACGGGCGGAGAGACGAATGTGCCTGAGACGGGCGGAGAGACGAACGTGCCTGAGATGGGCGGAGAGACGAACGTGCCAGTGACTGGCGGAGGCGCAGGCGTTGCGTCAAGCAAAGGAGTGCGATCTTTAAGCAAAGTCAGAGCCGTGCTGAATAAGCGCCCAGGAGTGCTTGCTAAAGGTACCACAGCCCGTAGTCAGTCGGGGTCGCCTGAAGACGATGTGAGACCAAAAGATAGGGTAATGGTTAACCGCAGTAGAGGTCGTCCACCGACTACGGGACAATACGTAGGTCTCGCGGAAGCAAAACGCGCTTTGAATGACGCGAAAAGAGAGGAGCTCATGCTCAGAGCGGAGATGGAGGTGGCGGACATGACATCGGCACTCAAAACCAGAGCCGAACAACGCCAGGCGAATACTTCCCCTAACATAACCAGAGGTGAAGGGGAGTCGGAATTAGTGTCGGATCTCCAGGCTAAAGTGAAAACTAGCCTGGATGTAATCGAAAAAGTTGCTACAAAATCTGGCAACTTAAAGGGCACATTTTCAAAAGCCCTAAAGGAGGCCGCGAGTGCGATTGCATCAGCAGTAGACCAGCTGGCCAAACGCACAGCGTCCGAGGAGACGGCTCAGTTACGAGCTAATAATCAGAAGCTGCAAAACGAGATCGCCGAACTGAGGAAGGAGGTAGCAGATATGAGGTCGGAACTCGAACTACAGAAGTCTCACAACATCATTCCGCGAGAAACTTCTGTAGAACAGATGACGTCTACCTCTACGTCGAGCCTGGCACAACCTCACGCTGATGAACTGGCTCGCTCCATAATAGTGCAGGTGGGCACCATGATGAGTGACCGTATCGAAGCGTTAGAGGCAAAACTGTTAAGAGAGCAACGAGTTCCAGTGCCGTTGATCTCAGACACAGTTCTTTCAAGAAGGTCGGAGGCCACTCCGACTACCCTTATGGCTCCTGCCAATCCCGGAACTAAGACGCAAAACAAGAAGGAAAAGAAGAAAAAGGAGAAGAAAGAGAAGAAAGCGCCCTCAAAGGCTGCTCAATCAATTGCTCCCACCGGCGACATACCACCCTTGTCCACCAATAATACCTCGGAAGGTTGGAACGTTGTAGCCAAGAGAGGTGCGAAAAAGAAGGCAGTGGCAACAAAACCAGCCCAAAAGAAGGGAGTATCAGGTTCAGCTAAACCAGTCAAGCTGAAGCCTCCACGTTCTGCTGCGGTGGTCCTCAAGCTCCAGCCCTCAGCTGTCGAGCGTAATATAACATACGAAGAAGTGTTTGCCCAGGTCAAACAAAAGCTAGACCTAAATGGCCTGGGCATCAAGGACGTGCGCTACAAGGTGGCTGCTACCGGTGCCAGGATGCTGGAACTACCTGGCACCAACAACGATGACAAGGCAAATGCTCTAGCACAGCAACTTGCCACCATACTTGACGGTGAAGACGTGCTTATATCCCGGCCGGTGAAGTGCGCCGAGCTTCGGATACTGGGGCTCGAAGACTCGGTGACACCTAATGACCTAGTAAAGGCGGTCAGTGAGATTGGGGGCTGCGACAAAGACACTGTAAAAGTCGGTGACATACGTCAAAACCGCTTTGAACTGAAGTCAGCTTGGATAAAATGCCCAATCATGGCTGCTCAAAAGGTCGCAGCTGAGAGCAGGATACGAGTTGGCTTTATAACGGCGCAAGTAAAATTGCTGCAGCCACGACAGCAACGATGTTTCCGCTGCCACGAAACAGGGCACGTGGCGGCGAAGTGTACTGGTGATGTAGACCGTAGCAGCCAATGTTTTCGCTGCGGACAAACTGGTCATAGACGCTCGCAGTGTTCCGCGGTGCCACACTGCCCTGTATGTGAGTCAGCCAAACGGCCGGCAAATCACATTGTTGGCAGTGTCGCCTGTGCTCGAGCCTTGGAAAAGGAAAAGAAAAGAGGCAAACGTCCTGCGGCCGGTGCAACACAGTTGCGCACAGAGGAGCAAAGAATGGAGCAACACTAATGGCCACCGTTCTACAGGCAAATCTCAACCACTGTGCCAGGGCTCAAGATCTTCTAGTCCAAAGTATGGCACAGTGGTCTACGCAGCTGGCGGTACTCTCGGAGCCATACTATGTTCCACAGAGGGACAATTGGGTCGGTGACAATGACGGGACAGTTGCACTCGTCGCCCAGTTTAGCGCAGGTGCACCGCTGTTCACTCGAGTCAAGAAGAGGTCCGGAGTCGTCATGGCCTTGTTGGGCGAAACGCTGGTGGTAGGTGTCTACTTCTCCCCGAATAAGACCCTTGTTGAGTTCGACAACTTTCTAGATGGTCTTGGAGAACTAATATCTCAAAGTAGACACCGCTACATACTGGTGGCCGGCGATCTAAACGCCAAATCAGATGCATGGGGTTGCCCAGTGACAGATGCCCGTGGGCGATCGCTTGAGGAGTGGACTGTTGCCACTGGCTTAACCGTCCTGAATCGGGGAACGGTCAACACGTGCGTGCGACGGCAGGGTGGGTCCATCGTGGACGTAACGTTTGCCAGCCCTGCCTTAGCGCGCCGTATACACGGTTGGCGAGTGCTGGATGATGTGGAGACGCTCTCAGACCATCTGTACATCCAATATGAGATCTCCACTCATCCGGCGGGGCCGCCAACCCCTTACCGTATCCCGAGGGAGAGCGGTCCAAGGTGGCAGCTCAAACGCCTCAACCAAGAGCTGCTTAAAGAGGCATCAGTTGTGGCCTCTTGGCTGCCCCTTCGCATATCTTCTCCGGAAGAGGCAGCAACCCGCATAGAAGAGCTTATAAAGCGGATCTGTGACTCTTCAATGCCCAGATCCAGGCGTCGCTCACCGAGGCAGCAGGTGTGGTGGTGGACTGCAGAAATTGCACGACTGCGCGAGGACTGCGTGGCTGCTAGACGCCTCTACTTGCGCTGCCGAAGGAGGGTGCGAAGAAACCAAACGGAGGAGGATGGGAGATATGCGGAATATACGCAGGCAAAATCACGTCTCCAAGCCCAAATCGCCAAGGCCATAACCGAGGGCAGGGCCGAAATGCTAGAGGAGCTCAATAGAGACCCGTGGGGCACACCTTACAGATTAGTAATGAACAAGCTTCGCCCCTGGGCTCCTCCACTAACTGAAACGCTCAACGAGGGAGTGTTGCAAGGCGTGCTGGAGAGTCTCTTCCCACATCGGGATAACTTCATGGTGCCGCAAATGGTCTCACGGACGGCGACTGCAGATGAGACAGGCCAAGAAGATGCAATGGGTGTCACTGAAGCGGAGATGGCAGATGCAGTTGCGCGCATGCGCGGGAAGTCCGTTGCCCCGGGGCCGGATGGGATACCTGGTCGTGCGTTAGCTCTTGCGTTGGACGCTTTAGGGCCTTGTGTGAGGGAATTATTCACTGCCTGTCTGGCTCAAGCCACAATTCCACAGAGGTGGAAGACAGGCAGGTTGGTTCTTCTCAGGAAGGAAGGGCGTCCAGCGGAGTCTCCCTCCGCTTACCGTCCCATCGTGCTTCTCAATGAGATGGCTAAACTTTTCGAGCGCATTGTAGTTGGGCGCTTGACCAAGCACATGGTGGAGATTGGGCCGGATCTATCGGATGCACAGTATGGTTTTCGCAGTAGTCGCTCAACTATAGATGCCATCCAGTTAGTGAAATCCCGCGCGCAGGACGCGGTTTCCCAGGGTGAGGTAGTTTTTGCGGTGTCCCTTGACATCGCAAACGCCTTTAACTCCTTACCCTGGGCTTGCATCAGGGAGGCACTCCGCTACCACGGGGTGCCAACCTACCTGCGTCGTGTAATCGAAGCTTACCTATCCGATAGATCTGTGGTCTTCCCGGAACGGAACGGCTGGAGAAGACGTGAAGTGTCGTGCGGTGTGACGAAAAAAAAAAAAAAAAAAAAAAAAAAAAAAAAAAAAAAAAAAAAAAAAAAAAAAAAAAAAAAAGGTTAGGTTAGGTTAGGTTAGGTTAGGTTAGGTTAGGTTAGGTTAGGTTAGGTTAGGTTAGGTTAGGTTAGGTTAGGTTAGGTTAGGTTAGGTTAGGTTCCCGGGGGAGATGCTGACTCCTACCGGGCGCGTCCCCAGGTGGCGGATAGGGGAACGCCACCCATTCTTCCTAACCAGTCGAGCGGGTGGTAGCGGGGAAACCCGTCGCGGACCAACAGCAACGGAGGGGCAGCAGAGGAGAGGGAGTGTCGGCGTTGTCGCATCTCTGTCCTCTGCTGCCGTTTTGTGGACCGCGGGGGGAGAGGAGTGCCGGTATTGCGGTGCACCGCTCGTCCCTCCGCGGCCCGACGGGACCGCCACCGTTGGATGGCGGACGTGGTGGGGTTGCAGAGGAGAGGGAGTGTCGGCGTTGTCGCATCCCTGCCCTCTGCAACCGTTTTGTGGTGGGTCCCTTCGGGGACATGCGTGGTGGTGCCGTCGACGTCGTCCTAAAAAGATGGCGGAGGCGGCAGGACTGCAGGGGGTGGGGAGTGTTGGTGATGAGCCGCACTCCTTAGCCTCTGGAGCCGGTGGGGCCGCAGGGGGTGGGGAGTGTTGGTGATGAGCCGCACTCCCCGTCTTCTGTAGTGTCGTTGGGGCTGCAGGGGCGGGAGGACCGGTCTCATTAGCCGCACTCCCCGCCTTCTGTGGTCGTTGGGGTTGCAGAGGAGAGGGAATGTCGGCGTTGTCGCATCCCTGTCCTCTGCAACCGTTTTGTGGTGGGTCCCTTCGGGGACGTGCGTGGTGGTGCCGTCGACGTCGTCCTAAAAAGATGGCGGAGGCGGCAGGGCTGCAGGGGGTGGGGAGTGTTGGTGATGAGCCGCACTCCTTAGCCTCTGGAGCCGGTGGGGCCGCAGGGGGTGGGGAGTGTTGGTGATGAGCCGCACTCCCCGTCTTCTGTAGTGTCGTTGGGACTGCAGGGGCGGGAGGACTGGTCTCATTAGCCGCACTCCCCGCCTTCTGTGGTCGTTGGGGTTGCAGGGGAGAGGGAGTGTCGGCGTTGTCGCATCCCTGTCCTCTGCAACCGTTTTGTGGTGGGTCCCTTCGGGGACGTGCGTGGTGGTGCCGTCGACGTCGTCCTTAAAAGATGGCGGAGGCGGCAGGGCTGCAGGGGGTGGGGAGTGTTGGTGACGAGCCGCACTCCCCGTCCTCTGTAGTGTCGTTGGGACTGCAGGCGGGGGGGGAGGACCGGTCTCATTAGCCGCACTCCCCGCCTTCTGTGGTCGTTGGGGTTGCAGGGGAGAGGGAGTGTCGGCGTTGTCGCATCCCTGTCCTCTGCAACCGTTTTGTGGTGGGTCCCTTCGGGGACGTGCGTGGTGGTGCCGTCGACGTCGTCCTTAAAAGATGGCGGAGGCGGCAGGGCTGCAGGGGGTGGGGAGTGTTGGTGACGAGCCGCACTCCCCGTCTTCTGTAGTGTCGTTGGGACTGCAGGCGGGGGGGGAGGACCGGTCTCATTAGCCGCACTCCCCGCCTGCTGCGGTCGTTGGGGTTGCAGAGGAGAGGGAGTGTCGGCGTTGTCGCATCCCTGTCCTCTGCAACCGTTTTGTGGTAGTTCCCTTCGGGGACGTGCGTGGTGGTGCCGTCGACGTCGTCCTTAACAGATGGCGGAGGCGGCAGGGCTGCAGGGGGTGGGGAGTGTTGGTGATGAGACGCACTCCTTAGCCTCTGGAGCCGGTGGGGCCGCAGGGGGTGGGGAGTGTTGGTGATGAGCCACACTCCCCGTCTTCTGTAGTGTCGTTGGGACTGCAGGGGCGGGAGGACCGGTCTCATTAGCCGCACTCCCCGCCTTCTGCGGTCGTTGGGGTTGCAGAGGAGAGGGAGTGTCGGCGTTGTCGCATCCCTGTCTTCTGCAACCGTTTTGTGGTGGGTCTCTTCTGGACCCACGTTCGTTGTTGTGGGTCCCTTCTGGACCCACGTTTGTGGTGGGTCCCTTCTGGACCCAGGTTACCAGAGGTGGGGCGGGTTCGGCGAGCGCTTCACTGCGCAGCTGGGCTGCACTTCCTGTGCAACGCCCTCCTCAACTCGTAATCCCAGAACCTGGTGTCGTTGTCATGTCTAGCGGCCGGGAACTGGGACCGAGGGCCTTGGCTTAATCGCCCGGGTCGCGAGGAAGAAAACCTCTATAAAAAATTACCCCAAATCCCAAGCGGCGAAGCAGCGCGAGGGGATGCATGGCTGATGGGTAGGTCAGTCGCTACTGCTTTCCCCGCTAGAGTACCGGCCGACACTCTAGCGGGTTACGCTTAGGCTTATCCGGGTGCAGGGGGCACCACTCGGACGGACCTCATAATTCCCCCATACTCGTGGGAACAGTATGGAGACAATTAAAAACACAAACCCACAAGACGTAGTGCCCGTGAAGGGCGGAGAAGATGTTGAGCCCGAGAAGGGCGGAGAATCCGGGAGACCAGCGACCGGTGTAGCCGGCGTGGTTAAAAACTTTGAAGCCCGAGCAAGACCAACTAAAGCAGGCTCCGCTTCTACTAAAAAAGCGGTGATACACAGCCAACAAACACCACCGGATGAAGAGAAGGGGCCGAAGGAGAAAGCTGTTACCAACCGAGGGAGGGGACGTCCACCTACAACTGGACAGTATATAGGGCTAGCGGAGGCTCAAAGAGCCCTAAACGAAGCAAAGAAGGAGGAACTTAGGCTTAAAGCACAGATGGAGGTAGCAGAAATGATGGCTTCTGCTCTTAATATCAGAGCCACCCCACAGCTACCAGGTGGGTCTACACCTGATACCCCACGTAACAAGGAGACGAACTCGGTAGTAGAGCTTCAGGCCAAAGTAAGGGGCAATTTAGAGGTTATTGAAAAGGTGGCCACTAAATCCGGAAACTTAAAGGGAACTTTTACGAAAGCCCTGAAAGAGGCGGCGGCTGCAATTGCCAGTGCTGTAGACCTTCTAGCACGGCGCACCGCAACGGAAGAGGCAGAACAACTTCGCGCAGCGAATAATAGATTGGAGGCGGAGGTGGCCGATCTCAAAAAGGAAATGGCTTCAATGAAGGCGGAGCTGGAACGATCCAAAACAGCTCCGATGTCAACACCAACCCCAGCAGAACCAGTACAGAACATGGGGGACAAGAAGAAGGATATGGAGGAGCTGGCCCGAATGGTCATGATCCAGGTGGAGTCTACCATAAATGCGCGTCTTAGGGAGTTCCAAGAACGTCTCCCAGAGCAACGTACCTGCTCCCTGGTCGTAGCAGATAAGATCACTGAAACGACGCCACTAGATTCAGCGGAGTCGGTAACCACAGCGTCTACTGTGGTAGAACAAATAAACCATTCCCCTCCAAGTAAGAGAAGGAAGAAGAAGAAAAAGAAAAAGATGCAGGGGAGGAAACTGGAGACCGTTACATCCCAACAGACCACATCAGAGAGCCCTCCTCCATTACCTCCTACTTCGACCACTCTGTCGGAGGGATGGAATGTGGTGGCCAAAAAGGGCTCGAAAAAGAAGACGAGGAAACAAAACCAGCCAGGGCAAACTGTACAAAAGCCCAAGTCACAGAAGCTGCGCCCACCAAGGTCAACGGCGGTGGCCATTCGGCTACAGCCAGGGGCAATGGAGCGCATAACATATAGTGAGGTGTTTTCTCGGGTGAAGCGTGAAGTTCGCTTTGAGGAACTGGGGATCACGGACCTCCGATACAAAGTAGCGAACACAGGGGCTAGATTGTTAGAGCTGCCTGGCAAGGACAGCGCTGAAAAGGCAGACGCTCTAGCATCTAAAATCAGGGAGGTACTAAGTGGAGAGGACGTCGTTGTATCTAGGCCGACCAAATGCGCGGAGCTCCGAATTCTCGGTATGGATGACTCGGTAACGCCCGACGAACTATCAGAGGCTGTCGGCAGAGTAGGTGGTTGCTCGCCATCGATGGTGAGAGTAGGAGGAATTCGCCGGGACTACACTGGATTAGGGTCAGCGTGGGTTAGTTGCCCAGTAACCGCTGCCAAAAAAGTAGTGGACAACGGACGCCTGCCGGTAGGGATTGTGACCGCGCAGGTTAAGTTGTTACAGCCTCGACCACTACGGTGCTTCCGCTGTTTGGAAGAGGGACACGTGGCAGCGCGATGCACGACACCAGTGGACCGGAGCGGTCTTTGCTACAGATGCGGTCAGCCTGGCCACGTTCGTAGTCAATGCGCCTCAGCACCCCACTGCGCGGTTTGCGAGACAGCAAACAGACCGGCAGACCACATCGTGGGGAGCACTGCTTGCACCCGGTCTAAAAGGCCTATCAGGCGAAAGGGAAGGGGAGAAAAGCCTGGGATAGCACCCCAGAGACAACCAGCCCAAAACGGGGCAGAGGTGGACACGGCAATCGATACACAATGACGGCCCTAACAATTTTGCAGGCAAATTTGAACCACTGCGCCAGGGCCCAGGACCTGTTTGTCCAAAGTCTGGTGCAGTGGTCAGCGCAGGTCGCTGTTGTTGCAGAGCCATATTTGGTTCCACTGCGAGAAAACTGGGCAGGGGATACCGATGGGAAGGTTGCCATCGTGACCCAGGTCGCCGCACGCTCTCCACCCTTTACCCGTGTTGTGAAGGGTTCGGGATGCGTAGCGGCACTGCTGGGTCAGGTGGTAGTAGTTGGAGCATATTTCTCCCCCAACAAAACTCTGGCCGAGTTTGAAGAGTTCTTGGACAGATTGGGGGAGCTAATTGCTAGATTCCAGCCGGCTGAGGTTCTTCTTGCTGGAGACCTAAACTCCAAGTCTTCAATGTGGGGTTCGGTAGTGGAGGACGCGAGGGGTAGGGCACTTGCAGAGTGGATAGTTGCCACCAACCTGACTGTCCTCAACCGAGGTACGGCTAACACGTGCGTGCGACGGCAGGGCGGGTCCATCGTGGACATTACGTTCGCGAGCCCAGCCTTAGCGCGCCGTGTCCAGGGCTGGCGAGTGCTGGATGATGTGGAGACGCTCTCGGACCACCTCTATATCACTTTCAATATCTCCACACATTTGGCGTTGCCGCCAGGCCCCAGCCGAAACTCGGTAAGAGACGGTCCGAGGTGGCAACTAAAGCGCCTCGACGTAGAGGCGCTGAAAGAGGCGGCAATAGTAGCCTCATGGCTGCCCCAGAATACCGAGGCTATTACGGACTCTGCGGAGCAGCTCAACGAGCTGATAACGCAAGTCTGCGATGCCTCCATGCCTCGGTCAAGGCGCTACCCAGAAAAGCGCCAAGTATACTGGTGGACAGCGGAGATAGCGCGTCTGCGCAAGGAATGTGTGGCCACCAGACGGCAATACACGCGCTGTCGGAGGAGGCGATTCAGGAGCTTAAACGAAGCGGATAGAATGCGACATCAGACGGAGGAAGACAGGCTGTACTCTCTCTACATTGCCCTGAGGACCAACTTACAGGTCGCAATTTCTGAGTCGCAGACTGCAGCCAGGAAGCGCATGCTGGAAGAGCTTGATAGCGATCCCTGGGGGACACCCTATAGGATGGTGCGTAACAAGCTCCGTCCTCGGGCTCCCCCACTTACGCAGTCTCTACAGCCTAGTGTAGTACGAGAGGTAGTCGCAGCATTGTTCCCATCCCATGGCGGGCAGGCAGAACATCAGCCGCCAACTATGGGATCGCCTTCAGATTGGGAAGACGACAGCGAGGCGCCGCCAGTAAGCGAGGAAGAGTTGGCCACGGCTGTGGCGCGTCTTCGCGCAAAAACTGTTGCTCCTGGCCCTGATGGAGTTCCTGGACGAGTATGGGTCTTGGCCATGGACTCTTTGGAGCCGCGAGTCCGAGGACTATTTACTGCCTGTCTGGCTCAAGCCATAATTCCACAGCGGTGGAAGACAGGCAGACTAGTCCTCCTCAAAAAGGAAGGGAGGCCCGCGGATTCTCCGACCGCGTATCGTCCTATCGTGCTCCTGGATGAAGTGGCCAAGCTCTTTGAACGCGTGGTTGCTGGACGGTTGCTATTGCATTTACAGGAACGTGGACCGAACTTATCTGACGCCCAGTTTGGCTTCCGCGGTGGACGCTCCACTGTGGATGCCATTCTGCGCGTCAAGTCTCAAGCGCAGAAAGCAGTCTCTCGGGGCAACGTTGTAATTGCGGTTTCGCTGGATATCGCGAACGCGTTTAACACGTTGCCTTGGAGCTGCATTAGAGAGGCACTGAACTACCATGGGGTACCGAACTACCTCCGTCGCGTGGTAGAGGCCTACCTTTCGGAGAGGCGAGTGATTTTCCCAATGCAAGATGGCTGCGAAAGTCGGGAAGTCGTGTGCGGTGTTCCACAGGGGTCGGTACTTGGACCACTCCTGTGGAATATCGGATACGACTGGGTGCTCAGGGGCACGGTTTTACGAGGGGTCGAGATCACCTGCTATGCAGATGATACGTTAGTCACAGCACGGCAGGGAACCTTCAGGGAGGCGGCAATCTTGGCTACTGCAGCGGTTGCTCACATGCTGGCTAGAATCCGGAGGCTGGGACTTAAAGTAGCTTTAGATAAGTCGGAGGCTCTATGCTTCCATGGCTCTCGAAGGGCACCCCCGTCGGATGCGCATATAACAGTTGAGGGGGTCCGCATCGGAGTGAAGAGCACGATGAAATACCTAGGACTCGTGCTCGACAGCCGATGGAACTTCCGCGCGCATTTCGACGCCCTAGTGCCACGATTGATGAAGGAAGCTGCATCACTAAGCAGGCTTCTCCCGAACATCGGTGGACCGAGTGTAGTCACCCGAAAGCTCTACACAGGTGTAGTGCGTTCAATGGCGATGTACGGTGCCCCCGTCTGGACTGATGCCCTCGGTCGCGAAAACATCGCTCTGCTGCGAAGGGCGCAGAGGGCGATGGCGATAAGGGTAATCAGAGGGTACCGTACCATTTCGGGGGAGGTAGCGTGTGTTCTGGCCTCTACCATTCCATGGGACCTGGATGCGACATCTTTGGCGTCGATATACCGCCGGCGTCGAGGACTAGCATCCGGGGACTCCAGCGCAGCACCATTCGTGACGGACGCTGAGAATGAACGGGTAGCCGCAATTGAGGAATGGGGGTCCAGGCTGGAGGACCCTTGCGCTGGCCGACGGACGATCGAGGCGGTTCGTCCTATTCTTGCTCAGTGGTTGAACAGGCGGCATGGCGTCCTAACCTTCCGCACCACACAGATCCTCTCGGGGCATGGATGCTTCGGGGGGTACTTGTGTCGAGTCGCCGGGAGGGAGCCCTCTCCGCGTTGCCACCACTGCGACAGCTGTCCCGACGAGTCGGCGCAGCATACGCTGGAGGAGTGCCCAGCTTGGGCGACTGAGCGCCAGGCGCTCATCAGTGTTGTGGGGGCGGACCTGACGCTGCCGGCTGTGATATTTGCCATGGCTGGCAGCGAAAGGTCTTGGGACGCCGTCCTGTCCTTCTGCGAGGTCGTAATGTCGCAGAAGGAGGCGGCGGAGAGAGAGAGGGAGGCGACTTCCGATCTCGCTATCCGCCGCAGAAAGACCGGGCGTCGGAGGGCGGCATACGAGCGCCACCTCCCCCCTTAACACTGGCCAGAGGGCGGTAGACTTGGGGAAGTCTGCCGCCTAGTCACCTGGCCCGAGTCGGCGCGCGCGGAGTCCACCGCGCGCCACTCGAGGAATCCGTCAGGGTTGATCTTCTCTCCCTGACACCGAGACGAGCCTCAACAGGCACTCGCCGCTGGGGTCTACAGATGAATCTGGATACCTGTGACCCCAGCCCGGAGGCGATAGAGTGGACCTCGTGTGGTTTTAGTGGGTAAACTGCCGTGCGCTCACCATCTTTGCGCGGCAGGAGTCCCACATAACCCGTCAGCTTCCCCCGGCGGCGGGTACCCGTAAAGGGTTTCCACACGATAAAAAAAAAAAAAAAAAAAAAAAAAAAAAAAAAAAAAAAAAAAAAAGGTTAGGTTAGGTTAGGTTGAATTTAAGTTATTATAAATATTATTATATTTTGTTTTGATGTTAGATATATTTCTTAAACAAGTTTTTAAATATTGTAGTTTTAATATTTTATTTATATCAATAAAGAGAATTGATAATTATTTTGGGTGTGTGTATGTATGTATATGTATGTATGTATGTATGTATGTATGTATGTGTATGTATATAGGTATATATATATTTACGAATCTGGGATTTGAAATGTTTGTCTGTTTGTATTAGGATAATGCGTGTTTAATACGAATTGTTAGTATTTTAAGTTTTTATAAATATTATTATATTTTGTTTTGATGTTAGATATATTTCTTAAGTAAGTTTTTAAATATTGTAGTTTTAATATTTTATTTATATCAATAAAGAGAATTGATAATTATTTTAGGTAGGTATATGTATGTATATGTATGTATGTATGTATGTGTGTGTATGTATATAGGTATATATATAGTTACGAATCTGGGATTTGAAGTGTTTGTTTGTTTGTATTAGGGTAATGCGTGTTTAATACGAATTGTTAGCAATTTAAGTTTTTATAAATATTATTATATTTTGTTTTGATGTTAGATATATTTCTTAAACAAGTTTTTAAATATTGTAGTTTTAATATTTTATTTATATAAATAAAGAGAATTGATAATTATTTTGGGTGTGTGTATGTATGTATATGTATGTATGTATGTATGTGTGTGTGTATGTATGTATGTATGTGTATGTATATAGGTATATATATATTTACGAATCTGGGATTTGAAATGTTTGTCTGTTTGTATTAGGATAATGCGTGTTTAATACGAATTGTTAGTATTTTAAGTTTTTATAAATATTACAATATTTTGTTTTGATGTTAGATATATTTCTTAAATAAGTTTTTAACCGACTTCAAATAGGGAGGAGGTTATATGTTTAAATATTGTAGTTTTAATATTTTATTTATATCAATAAGTAGAATTGATAATTATTAGTTATAGGTATATATATATGAATCTGGGACCCGAAGTTTTTGTCTGTTTGTATTAAGGTAATTCATGTTTAATACGAATTGTTAGTATTTTAAGTTTTTATAAATATTATTATATTTTGTTTTGATGTTAGATATATTTCTTAAATAAGTTTTTAACCGACTTCAAATAGGGAGGAGGTTATATGTTTAAATATTGTAGTTTTAATATTTATTTATATCAATAAGGAGAATTGATAGTTATTAGTTATAGGTATATATATGTGAATCTGGGGTTTGAAGTGTTTGTTTGTTTGTATTAAGGTAATTCGTGTTTAATACGAATTGTTAGTATTTTAAGTTTTTATAAATATTTTGTTTTGATGTTAGATATATTTCTTAAGTAAGTTTTTAACCGACTTCAAATAGGGAGGAGGTTATATGTTTAAATATTGTAGTTTTAATATTTTGTTTATATCAATAAGTAGAATTGATAATTATTAGTTATAGGTATATATATATGAATCTGGGATTCGAAGTTTTTGTCTGTTTGTATTAAGGTAATTCATGTTTAATACGAATTGTTAGTATTTTAAGTTTTTATAAATATTATTATATTTTGTTTTGATGTTAGATATATTTCTTAAGTAAGTTTTTAACTGACTTCAAATAGGGAGGAGGTTATATGTTTAAATATTGTAGTTTTAATATTTTGTTTATATCAATAAGTAGAATTGATAATTATTAGTTAAAGGTATATATATATATGAATCTGGGATTCGAAGTTTTTGTCTGTTTGTATTAAGGTAATTCATGTTTAATACGAATTGTTAGTATTTTAAGTTTTTATAAATATTTTGTTTTGATGTTAGATATATTTCTTAAGTAAGTTTTTAACTGACTTCAAATAGGGAGGAGGTTATATGTTTAAATATTGTAGTTTTAATATTTTATTTATATCAATAAGTAGAATTGATAATTATTAGTTAAAGGTATATATATATATGAATCTGGGATTCGAAGTTTTTGTCTGTTTGTATTAAGGTAATTCATGTTTAATACGAATTGTTAGTATTTTAAGTTTTTATAAATATTTTGTTTTGATGTTAGATATATTTCTTAAGTAAGTTTTTAACTGACTTCAAATAGGGAGGAGGTTATATGTTTAAATATTGTAGTTTTAATATTTTATTTATATCAATAGGGAAAATTGATAGTTGTGGGTTATAGGTATATATATGTAGGTCTGGGTTTCGAAGTTTTTGTCTGTTTGTATTAAGGTAGTTCATGCTTAATACGAATTGTTAGTATTTTAAGTTTTTATAAATATTATTATATTTTGTTTTGATGTTAGATATATTTCTTAAATAAGTTTTTAAATATTGTTGTTTTAATATGTTAATTATATCAATAAAGAGAATTGATAATTATTAGTTATAGGTATATTTATATGAATCTGGGATTCGAAGTTTTTGTCTGTTTGTATTAAAGTAATTCATGTTTAATACGAATTGTTAGTATTTTAAGTTTTTATAAATAGTATTATATTTCGTTTTGATGTTAGATATATTTCTTAAATAAGTTTTTAACCGACTTTAAATAGGGAGGAGGTTATATGTTTTAATATTGTAGTTTTAATATTTTATTTATATCAATAAGTAATATTGATAATTATTAGTTATAGGTATATATATATGAATCTGGGATTCGAAGTTTTTGTCTGATTGTATTAAGGTAATTCATGTTTAATACGAATTGTTAGTATTTTAAGTTTTTATAAATATTGTTATATTTTGTTTTGATGTTAGATATATTTCTTAAGTAAGTTTTAAACATTGTAGTTTTAATATTTTATTTATATCAATAAAGAGAATTAATAATAATTTTAGTTATAGGCATATATATACCAATCAGGGATTCGAAGTTTCTGTTTGTTTGTATTAGGGTAAATTTTTCAGTTAGATATTTCGAGTTTGGGCTTATTTTAAAGGGCCTTAAGAGACCTAACACCCCCTTTACAGTTTTGGGTCTCCCCAGATTCGTTAGAATTAAGTTAGTTGTTAAGACAGGTGTAGCTGTATATATACTATTAAGTTGTCCTTATCTGAGCATTATACACTCAGACCACTATTTTATTGTATTTTTAAAAGCAAATCAATGAATATGTAAAAATGACAGTTCCAATTGTAAATTACATACTTTGTTATTATTACTTATGTTATGGGTGTGTATATATATGTATATGTATCTTTGTTTAGTTTCCAATTAAATATATTCTGTTTAGTGACCCCTATAAGTCTACTCGTTCAGAGATCAGCCGGGACGAACGGACAGACAAACAAACAAATGGACAAGATGACTGACAATGTTATGTACATGTTCTACTATATTGTATCTTACTTTGTTTATTTTACGTATCCTCTTATCTGCTAGATATCATACATATTATATTACATATAAGTATATACACTCATTTGGAATTAGTAAGGCCGGTCGATAAGTCGGCGAATGTGCGGGGGTGGTGAAGTCATTAAAGGTTGGCCGGGAGCCGGACGGCTGCCAAGTCGGATGATAGTGGGTCATAGGACGATCTCCCGGTACCGGAGTGATGGTGGGGGCTATGGACAGCTGCCAAATCTGAGCCGGTGGTGGGTGACGGAGGTTTTCCCAGATCGGATGATGGTGGGGGTCGGACGGCTGCCGGGCAGTCCGGAGGTGACGGACCGCTCTTAAACTCCACAATACGTAAGGCTGGTTCTGGAAACTCCAAATGGGACATATGTATTTTATCATTTTATATATGTATTTATTTATATAGTATATATTATAATGTTCGCTTATTATTTATATGTTGTAGTTTATGTATTATTTAGTAATATATTTTAGGTTTAGGTGGAACTAGTACGGCTTTTCGATAAGTCGGCGAATGTGCGGGGGGGGTGAAGTCACTGAAGGTTGGCCGGGAACCGGACGGCTGCCAAGTCGGATGATAGTGGGTCATAGGACGATCTCCCGGTACCGGAGTGATGGTGGGGGCTATGGACAGCTGCCAAATCTGAGCCGGTGGTGGGTGACGGAGGTTTTCCCAGATCGGATGATGGTGGGGGTCGGACGGCTGCCGGGCACTCTGGAGGTGACGGACCGCTCTTAAACTCCACAATACGTAAGATTAGCTGGAAAACTCCATATTTATCTGTTCTGCTTATCTATTTACTTAACATTTTAATTATTATTTTTATTTATTTATATATAGTAATATTTGTAAGCTATATGGCCGGCAACTCATCCCACATTTGAAATATATAACCTCGTTATACAGTTAATAGCAATAATAATAGTGCCCCCACTTAACGTCTTCTTTTTCAGAATAGCCGGAACGAACGGACAGACAGACAGACAATTAGACAGACATTGGAATAGCAAAATCCGGAAACCTGTCTATGACAAAGAGCTATATGCTTGACGACACGGACGGGTGGATGGTCCTGATGGTGAACTGAAGTTCTAACGAACAATTACGGCTTAATTGCTGGAAAGTTCGGTGCATGTATGTATAATATTACACATGCATTTGTGTATATGTGTATACTTATGTATGCAAGTATATGTATGTATGGGTATATGTATGTGTATATGTAGGTGTATATGTGTGTGTATATATATTATATATTATGTAATTAATTTTTTCTCACATACTTTGTTATTATTACTTATGTTTTCTCAGCATTACTTAGACATATCTCATTAAAATTAGCGACTAACAGACAGACGGTAGGTCAAGAATGGTGAATTAGTAGGGTCTTGGCCCGAAAGTTCAAATCCATGCACTCCCTATGACGAATGACGCCAGTGTACTGGTGTCGGACGACATGGGGAATGTATGGGACTGAAAGGTGATAGATGAATGAGTATAGTGTCTGGGAACTGGACGGCTGCCAAGTCGGATGATAGTGGAATACAGTCCGATTTGCCATAACCGGGTGATTTGGGGGCCATGGACGGCTGCCAAATCAGAGCCGGTGGTGGGAAACGGAGGGACAGTTCCAGATCGGATGATGGTGGGGGTCGGACGGCTGCCGGACACTCTCTGGTGTGATTGACCACTCCTAGGTTAGGGAATAGGTACTTACTTATCATAACGATTCCTATATGTCCACTTATTTTAGAGTTTAGCTGGAACACACGGACAGACAACTAGACAGATAGAACAGAGAGGCCAAAGTCTCAAGAATGGTGATCTGCAAGGTGAATTAGTAGTACCCGCTTATTGGGCACGAAAGTTCAAAGCCATTCAGGCCCTATGACGGTGAGACCTTGTGACGGCGGGGTGTTCGGCGACATGGGGCAGGAATGGTAAGGAATGAGAATTAGTAGAGCTCCCTTTGGTCCGTATAAGGGGAGTTTGAAAGTTCTAAGAATGAATGGGTGTGGTGTCTGGAAACTGGACGACTGCCAAATTGTATGATATTTTATTTATTTATATATAGTAATGTTTGTAAGCTCTATGGCCGGCAACCCATCCCACATTTGCATTATATAACCTCGTTATATGATTAATATATTTGCCTCGTTTCGTCAAAACGAAACTTAGCAGTATGGCTTTTCGATAAGTCGACGAATGTGAGGGGGGGGGTGCCGTCGCTGAAGGCTGTCTGGGAGCTGGACGGCTGCCAAGTCGGATGATAGTGGATTACAGGACGATTTGCTGTTACCGGTTTGCCGGTGGCGGGGAACGTAGGTACTCTCCAGATCGGATGATGGTGGGGGTCGGACGGCTGCCAGACATTCGCGGAGGCGACGGACCGCTCTTAAACTCCACAATACGTAAGAATAGCCAGAAGTTTTTGATTATCTGACTTGTAATAATAAGTAAATTCTAGTCTAGTAAAATACTTTACATTTTTATCAATTTTGAATTTTTGGTTTAGAATAAGATTTTACTTGAACTAGTGCCTCCCCCTATAACGTCTTCTTTTTCAGACTAGCCGGAACGAACGAACAGACAGACAGACAATTAGACAGACATTGGATAGCGAAATCCGGAAACCTGTCTATGACAAAGAGCTAGGCAGACGGCCGAAGACGCTCGACGACACGGACAGGTGGATGGTCCTGATGGTGAACTGACAGTTTCTCCCCCTTGAGGGAGGGGGGGATTCCGAAGTTCTAACGAACAATTACGGCTTAATTGCTGGAAAGTTCGGTGCATGTATGTGTGGCATTACACATGCATTTGTGTATATGTGTATACGTATGTACGTAGGTATGTGTATGTATGGGTATATGTATGTGTATATGTAGGTATATAAATGTGTGTATATATATCATATATTATGTAATTAATTTTTTCTCACATACATTGTTATTATCACTTATGTTTTCTTAGCATTACTTAGACATATCTCATTGAAATTAGTGACTAACAGACAGACGGTAGGTGAAGAATGGTGAATTAGTAGGGTCTTGGCCCGAAAGTTCAAATCCATGCACTCCCTATGACGAATGACGCCAGTGTACTGGTGTCGGACGACATGGGGAATGTATGGGACTGAAAGGTGATAGATGAATGAGTATAGTGTCTGGGAACTGGACGGCTGCCAAGTCGGATGATAGTGGAATACAGTCCGATTTGCCATAACCGGGTGATTTGGGGGCCATGGACGGCTGCCAAATCAGAGCCGGTGGTGGGAAACGGAGGGACAGTTCCAGATCGGATGATGGTGGGGGTCGGACGGCTGCCGGACACTCTCTGGTGTGATTGACCACTCCTAGGTTAGGGAATAGGTACTTACTTATCATAACGATTCCTATATGTCCACTTATTTTAGAGTTTAGCTGGAACACACGGACAGACAACTAGACAGATAAAACAGAGAGGCCAAAGTCTCAAGAATGGTGATCTGCAAGGTGAATTAGTAGTACCCGCTTATTGGGCACGAAAGTTCAAAGCCATTCAGGCCCTATGACGATGAGACCTTGTGACGGCGGGGTGTTCGGCGACATGGGGCAGGAATGGTAAGGAATGAGAATTAGTAGAGCTCCCTTTGGCTAGGGGAGTTTGAAAGTTCTAAGAATGAATGGGTGTGGTGTCTGGAAACTGGACGACTGCCAAATTGTATGATATTTTTATTTATTTATATATAGTAATGTTTGTAAGCTCTATGGCCGGCAACCCATCCCACATTTGCATTATATAACCTCGTTATATGATTAATATATTTGCCTCGTTTCGTCAAAACGAAACTTAGCAGTATGGCTTTTCGATAAGTCGACGAATGTGAGGGGGGGGTGCCGTCGCTGAAGGCTGTCTGGGAGCTGGACGGCTGCCAAGTCGGACGATAGTGGATTACAGGACGATTTGCCGTTACCGGTTTGCCGGTGGCGGGGAACGTAGGTACTCTCCAGATCGGATGATGGTGGGGGTCGGACGGCTGCCAGACATTCGCGGAGGCGACGGACCGCTCTTAAACTCCACAATACGTAAGATTAGCCAGAAGTTTTTTTTTTTTTTTTTTTTTTTTTTTTTTTTTTTTTTTTTTTTTTTTTTTTTTTTTTTTTTTTTTTTTATTATCTGACTTGTAATAATAAGTAAATTTTAGTCTAGCAAAATACTTTACATTTTTATCAATTTTGAATTTTTGGATTAGAATAAGATTTTACTTGAACTTGTGCCCCCCCTGTAACGTCTTGTTTTTCAGACTAGCCGGAACGAACGGACAGACAGACAGACAATTATCAGACATTGGTTAGCGAAATGTTGGGTAGCGAAATCCGGAAACCTGTCTATGACGAAGAGCTAGGCAGACGGCCGAAGACGCTCGACGACACGGACGGGTGGATGGTCTTGATGGTGAACTGACAGTTTCTCCCTCTTGACGGAGGGGGGGATTCCGAAGTTCTAACGAACAATTACGGCTTAATTGCTGGAAAGTTCGGTGGTGTCTGTTAACACAGGTGGTTAACGCGCCTATACAGCCTCTTTTTCTCGGGGGGGAGGCTGTACCTCTACCGGGCGCGTCCTTTCGGTGGCGGATGAGAGGGACGCCACTCGCTCGTCCTAGCCAGTCGAGCGGGTGGTAGCGGGGAAACCCGCCGCGGACCAAAAGCCATAAAGGTGGCGCCTCTGGCTGCCCTCACAGCTAAGAGGTGCCACTAGGGGCCGCCTAGCGGCCACCGGTTGCGCGACCGCTTCGGGGGTTTCGTAACCGGACAGATGGGGGTGTCATCACCGTGGAAGGACCCCACGGTGAACGGGCACCAACCTGGCGGGGCCGCTCGTCGAAGCTTCGGCTGAAACGTTGCGGCAGCCGTCGGCGCGGTGTCTCTGGCCGTTTTCACGGTAGGAGGCACTGCGCGGGGGCCGCCCGTCGGGACTAGCTCGACGGGGGGCGGCCGGGAGTGGGACTGCTGCTCGGGCGGGCGGTGGTTCCGCGACTGGTGAGGGGCCGGCAGCACTTTCAGTCAGGATCGTGGCCGGCCGGTAGGGCGGGCCGCGGGGGGAGAGGAGTGCCGGTATTGCGGTGCGCCGCTCGTCCCTACCCTCCGCGGCCCAACGGGGCCGCCACCGTGGGATGGCGGACGTGGTGGGCTCGCTTCGGCGGGCGTTTGTGGTGGGTCCGCTTCGGCGGACGTGTGCAGTGGTGCCGCCGACGTCGTCTTTGATGGCGGAGGCGGCAGGGCTGCAGGGGGCGGGGAGTGTCGGTGATAAGCCGCACTCCCTGGCCTCTGGAGCCGGTGGGGCAACAGGGGGTGGGGAGTGTAGTGATGAGCCGCACTCCCCGCCCTCTGTAGTCGTTGGGGCAGCAGGGGAGAGGGAGTGTCGGCGTTGTCGCATCCCTGTCCTCTGCAGCCGTTGAGGTTTGGTCCCTTCGGGGAATTTGTGGTGGGCCCCGTTGCGGGCGTTTGTGGTGGGTCCGCTTAGGCGGACGTGTGTAGTGGTGCTGCCGACGTCGTCTTTGATGGCGGAGGCGGCAGGGCTGCAGGGGGCGGGGAGTGTCGGTGATAAGCCGCGCTCCCTGGCCTCTGGAGCCGGTGGGGCCGCAGGGGGTAGGGAGTGTGGTGATGAGTCGCACTCCCCGCCTTCTGTAGTCGTTGGGGCTGCCGGGGGGTGGGGGGGACCGGTCTCATTAGCCGCACTCCCCGCCTTCTGCAGTCGGTGAATGGTGGTCCACTTCGGTGGGCTATGTTTGGTTGGGGCTGCTCTGGGCACTGCTCTGATTAGCAGAGTGGTCTTGGGAGTGGCCCCGTCTCTGGTTGGATGTCTTCCCATAATGGGGCTGTCCCTCTCGGGGCGGCCTCATGTTGGTGGCTTCGGCCAACCGTCGGGGCGTCACGGTTGTATGCGAAAGCGATCCCGTGGCGTTCCACATGGCGGCAGGGGTTGGGCAGTTGGGTTTTAGTGGGTATGCCGGTCTCATTAGTCGGAGAGTCCCACATAACCACCCCAGGGGAAGTCGGGTGGTATCCGTAACAGGATTTCCCAACGTTAAAAAAAAAAAAAAAAAAAAAAAAAAAAAAAAAAAAAAAAAAAAAAAAAAAAAAAAAAAAAAAAAAAAAAAAAGGTTAGGTTAGGTTAGGTTAGGTTAGGTTTTTTTTTTTTTTTTTTTTTTTTTTTTTTTTTTAAGACCAAAATCCTCTGACGTGATCAGAGACCTTGTTATTTTTGATTTATTACTGCCATGGTAATTTTTAAACCGGAAGGGTTTTAGATTGTTTACAGCTTTTAGTTACCATTTTATTAATACTTTTCGAAGTTACTTTTTTACTAACAATTTTACAATGTTTTCATATTTTATCTTTGACGATTTCAGAAAGTGCTTGCTTACATAAATATTCCTTATATTATAATGATTTATATAGGTCACTATATTTTCTAATATTTACATAATTTTTATTACTATTATACTAACGGGGATAGTCGTATTTACTTTAGTTTTACTTATTTTACATACATATTAGTTACGTACTATTCTTTGTAACATTGAACAATGTGACTAATGAATTTTTACTAGTCTTCAGATATGGTTCAGTACAAGTCTGTTGACATTTTTCTTAAGACTATTTTTACAATGCAATGCATAACATCTTGTGTTATGTATTATTTAACAAAGAGTATTACTTATTTAACATATTAGTATTAAGAGTACATAATATATATTTTTCAAAATATATATATATACTGAATTTCTTACATCTATATCTTACTTACTATATCTGTACTGGTTTAGGGTTTTTTAGTTGTATTTTTTTTTTTTTTTTTTTTTTTTTTTTTTTTTTTTTTTTTTTTTTTTTTTTTTTTTTTTTTTTTTTTTTTTTTTTATACCAAGTACTTTCTTATATTACTATTACATTCGCTCTTATGTGTTTAGTGTGTGTGTATGTTATTGTTTGTAGTGCTTTGATGTGGGGACATATTTTTCTCTTGTAGCGGTTCGACAATTGCGACTGGAGTTAAGTGGCAATCTTAATTCCTGAGTATTGTTACAATACTCTGCGCTGTTGGTCTGATGCTATCGAGTTAATTTGCTAGCAATACGCTACGCTCGATCTCGCGAGGACATCCCATTTCTTGCGAACTGGACATATATTGTCAAATGCATTATGGCTTGCCTCGTGAATCTTCGCGTGCTGGCAGTTCCTGCACGTAGGTGCTTCTCCTGCTGCTTTACTAGGACATTGGTCCCTCAAGTGGGGCCCGGCACAGTGGCTGCACAGGTCGACTGTCTCCGTGCACCACTTTTTGCCGTGGCCAAAGGCGAGACACCTGGAACATTGGACAAGAGGGGAGAGGTCGAATACAGGTACGTATTGGATGTCTACGAAAACCCTCCCAGCAGATGTTAGTGCTTTCCATACAAGTGGCGAGACCTGTAGAACCACATGATTTTCTTGTATGTTTCTTGCCCTTCTTCTGTGTCTCACCTTTATTCTATATTCTTCTTCAGGAATGCCTTGTACTAAACTCCAATTCTGTTTTTTTATAGCGTTAACTATTTCCTCGTCAGTGTTGCTTTTTATTACGTTTCTGATTATAACTAGAGGATCTTTACTTAGTCTCTCCTCAATCTTAAATTCTTCCTTTTCTAGGGCTGCTTTTATTGTTTCGTAATTTTCTTTATCTTCACTGCCTATTAGGATCCTCTGATCCTTTATTTTTCGTAGCTTTGAAATCTGAAGCCCGTTCTCCTTTGCCTTCAGTACATTCTTAACCTTGTTGATGACATCGTCGCTGGTATCTCTTGTATCTCCTGTGCCTACTAGGAGGCAGAGGGTGGGTTTGGGTTTTTGTACCGCTGCTATTTCTGCATATGTTTTGTGTACTTGTACTTCTGGCATTTGTACGGTCGTCTTTGTTTTAATTTTAATTAGTTCCTCCTTCAGGTCTCGGAGTTCCTGTTGGGTTTCTTCTATATTGGTGTTCTGGTCTCGGATCTCCAACTCAAGTGATTCTATTGAATGCACCACGTCGGTGTTCCTTTCCGCATGTAGTTCTAGGCCCTCTATATATTGTCGTGACAAGCCTTCCATTTCTGCTTCTACCTGCTCGTGATATTCCTCGATTTTTGATTTTATCTCCTTCATTTCTGTTTCTACATTCTCGCACGAACTACACTTCTCTTTTGTCGTTTGCTGTTGTTGTTGTTTCGTTTTTTCCCATTCTTTGTGCATGTTAACAAAAAGTACTTGGAGGCCCTTGGTACAATCCTCTACTCGGTCTCTTATGGTTCGCTTCAAGTTTCCTGATTGTTTCATCTGGTCAAAGATTGTATCTACGTAGATTTGCATGTCCTCCATTATGCTTTCCATTGTGTATTTTCGGTTACTGAGGGATGGTCTCTTTTTCGGTGAAATAGGTTTTTGTGTGTCTGAAGTTGTAGGTGCTCGAGTTTGTGCTTGTGAGGTAGAGGGTCTTACATTTTTTGGTGTGTGGTACATTTTGTGAGTGAATTTCGGTCTACGTCAAGAATAATAATATTACTTCACAATTTATCTCGAGTGTAAAGGCTCGAGAGTCGCTCAAACAATGAAATTATAGCCGAGTGTATAGAGCTCGGCTATGTGTCTCCTTAAGGTCAACTTAAAGATTTTATTTTATAGGAGAAAAATACTTAAATACTAATTAACCTACTTAAATCTAGATTTATTTTTGTGTACAAGTCCGGGAAACCTAAAACTATGCTGGGGGGGTAGGTCTTCCCAAGCCCTTTCAGACGAACCCAAACACGATATATCTGACTCAAATTTTGACAACGTTATGCTATTTTTTAATTTAGGGGTCTCTAAAGGGGTTGTTTACAGAAAATTTGGATTTTTTAATTTTGATTAGTTGTCTAATAGGGGTGCTCTTTAATATAAATTTTTTACCAAAAAATCGTAGGAGTAAATTCCGAACAAAGGTGGTTTTTTGAGGTTTTTTCCCTGAAGGGGATGAAATAAAAATTTTATTAGGGGTGTGTCTGAAGCGGCTCTGAATGCCCTTTCACCCGACACCAAGCTCGTCCAAATCCGTTTAGTGGTTTCGGAGTAAAACTATCTTCTGTCCGAGGGGGGGTATCTTCTGGGGGGGGGGGGGGGGGGGGGGGGTTTCGTGGGTCGACGTTTGGCGGGGTCGAAAATTTTTAGTTGTTAGGAATGGGGTGAGGGGTCCACTCGCCAAATTTGGGATTTTGGGGGGAAAGTGGGGGGGGGGGTGGGGAAGAGGTGTACCCTCGAACAGGCCTATAAAATTTGAAAAAACAATAAAATTAAATAAAAATATTTTTTCCGAAAACCAAGGTGCGGGTTCGATTCCCGACCCAGACCTGTACCTAAATGCCGAGTATGAAGAAATTTTTCCTATATCTAATAGGAAATATAGTTCAATTTAGTACTTATAGTAATTTTGTAATTTTACAAGTCAAAAATATTGTTGTCAATAAGGTTCAATTCTGCCTACTTTAATGTTTCGAGTTAAATCGACTCGGTCTTAACGCTTATAATTTAGGTTTTAAATAATAATAAACTTAAACTAAAAGTTCATATATTCAATTTCTCATACTAAAAATATCGGGTCATAAGGTTCAGTATTGCACTGAAATTATATTTATCATATATTTTATGAGAACGGTTCACACTTTGCCGAAACTTCCCGAAGTTTCGAGATCTTTCTATAATAAAATTATAATATAAACAAAATAATATTTACAGAGAACCAGCTCGAACTTGGCTGTTGCTACGCAAGAGGCTCCTCCCACCAACTAATAAGAATTTAAGATTGTACAGTTTTCGTTCGTTGAATATTTATTCAATTATTTTATATGAAATTTTCGAAAATTTTGAGATTTTCTTGAAAATGCTAAATTTTTAATTAAATGTGTTATATATTAATGTCCAAAGGATATTCTGACGATTTTTTAATTTTGAAAAGAATTTTGAAAATTTTAAAAACTACTAGTAAATTAAATAATAAACGCACGAACAAAAACTATGACAAATTATATATACAGAAAATATTAAAATGACATGAAACTTGACCTAGATATTTTTATTCATACGCTTTTTTCCGTAGTTTGGTATTTTCCTTATATCTTCGGATCCCCTGCTTGGATTTTCGATCTGTTTTTTCCTAAATTGAGCTGGTGAACTGCTCCGTCGATTGTAATAAATTCCAGGGTAGGTCGTAGATCTTCCTGCGAAGATATCAGGCACCAAACTTAGGTCACAAAAAAATCCGATTTTATATGTTAAATATCTCCGGAACCGATAGAGATATTTTAGTGGGGTTTTGATATTAATTGTCCTTGTGTTATGCACTACACTAATGTTTTTGTCCCGTCCTTGAAACTTGCTCAACCGCGAAAATAGGTGTTGCGTCACTATTGTTTTTTTGCCTTTTTGAGGGTCAAAACTTAGCCAGAAAAATCTGGTTTTTTGGTCACTTATGAAGGTCGCTGAGTACTTTCGAACCCACTTGTAAAAAGTGGGGGTCAAAGATCTCCTTTAAGCAGCGTTCACAAAAAACTGAATTTATAAAAACGAATTTTTCGTTTTTTAGTTAAATATGGTCCAAAACGTCCGAATTTTGAAAAATAAAGTTTACTACGGTGTTCACAATCACTAATTCCACTTATTTAGACACTTCAATCCAAGTTCTGCGACACTTTTTCCACTTTTATTAATTTTAATCGTATCTCCGCAGCCGTTAACGCTAGCGGAGCGCGGTTTTCAGCGTTGGACGCGTCCGTTCGCTGCCGCGGCTCGAGCGGGACTCCGGTTAGGTTAGGTTAGGTTAGGTTAGGTTAGGTTAGGTTAGGTTAGGTTAGGTTAGGTTAGGTTAGGTTAGGTTAGGTTAGGTTAGGTTAGGTTAGGTTAGGTTAGGTTAGGTTAGGTTTTTTTTTTTTTTTTTTTTGTATTTGTAAAGCCGAAATCCTCTGACATGGGTCAGAGACCTTGTTATGCTTTCCAAACGATTTGCTATTCGATAAGGACCAGAAGAGTCTAAAGATTTTCTACTGGTTTATATATACTATATCTTATTTACATTTACATTGCCAACGAGTATTACAATTATGGTGAAGACACTATAGTTTATGCTAAGCTTATACATTGTTGTTTATAACTATATGTTAATTACATTTATTTTACCAACGGATTTTGCAAGTATAGTAGTGACACTTACATTTGTACTAATTTTATGTTATACTTATTACTATATGACTTACATTAGTTTATAAGTAGAGTTAATATCTATGTTTATACTTTCATTCGAGTCTTAAATTTATCTTGTTATATTTACATTAATTTAAGAAGAGCTAACAATTGCGTTTATCTTATCTAGGTTGTAGATATTATTGTACTAATTATATTATACTATTTTATCTAATTTACGCTACTGCTTAATGTATAAGGATGTATTATATATAATGTATACTAACACTATTGCTTATAGTTATGACATAATAATGAACAGAGTAATTTTCTTACTGCTAATTTTTCTTGTTTTATGTATACTATATATATTTGTCAAAATATATATGTATATACTTAATTCTATACTTAAAATGTATACTATATTTGTTGTACTGTTGTATTTTTTTTTTTTTTTTTTTTTTTTTTTTTTTTTTTTTTTTTTTTTTTTTTTTTTTTTTTTTTTTTTTTTTTTTTTTTTTTTCCAGTACATTCTTATTTGCAATATTTACTCATAGTCGATTATAGTGATATATGTATATGTTGTTTGGTGTGTTATGTTTGAGTAAGAGTGTGGTGTTAATTAAAGCTTTTTCGACTGTGCGTTGTCTATTAAGTTATACTTAATAACGAGTATCCTCAGAATACTTCTCGCTAATTGAGTCTGATGCTTGGTTGTAGTGATCTTAGCAGTACGCCACGCTTGATCTTGCCAGCGCGTCCCATTTAGATCTCGTTGGGCATGATGTGTCAAAGGCGTTATGATTGTGCGGTAAGCCTTGCTTTGCGTGCTGGCAGTTCCTGCATTGAGGTGCCTCTCCTGCCAGTTTGCTGGGGCACTCATGGATCATATGAGGCCCCGCGCAGTGACTGCAGAGGTCGATGCTCTCGGTGCACCATTTCTTCCCGTGGCCGAATGCCAGGCACCGAGAGCATTGCACCAGCGGCGAAAGGTCGAAGACGGGAACCCGCTGGACGTCAATGTAGATCCTGCCCGCCGTGGTCAGGCTCTTCCATACCAACGGGGAGACCTGCAAGACCACGTGATTCTCCTTTGGGTTCCGTGCCTTTCTTCGGTGCCTCATCTTCACTCTGTACTCATCTTCCGGGATGCTTTGTATAAGATCGTTGTTTTGTATCCTTATTGCATTAATAATTTCGTCGTCCGAGTTGCTTTTATCTACATTTCTGATAATGATTAATGGATCCTTGTTTGCTCTTTCTTCGCAGCTAAAGTGTTCTTTTTTCAATGTGGCTTTTATGCTCTCAAAGTGCTCCTTGTTTTCACTACCTATTAGTACTCGCTGGTTGGTAACTTTCCTTAACTTAGAGATTTGCAGCCCCGTTTTCTTGGCCTTGAGCGCGTCTTTAACTTTCGTTAAGACTTCTTCGCTCGTATCCATGGTGTTGACCGTACCTACTAGGAGGCAGTGGGTGGGCTTGGGATGTTTGATGGCTGCAATGTCAGCATAAGTTCTTCTAGTTTCTGTGTCCTGCGGTTGGCTAGATAGTATTTCATTTGGTCTGGTCCTTAATTCTTTGATTTCTTCCTTCAGATTCGATAGTTCTTTAATTTCCTCCTTCAAGCTAAGAATTTCTTGTTGAGCCCTCTCCGACATTGTATTATGTAGTTTTATTTCCTCTAGTAGTTTCTCTAAATTTTTATTTAGTTCTGAAATGTATTTCTGTCTTCCTAGGTTTAGTTGTTCTAGTTCTACAATTCTATTTTCGGCTTTTATGTGATTTTCCTCTAATGTAACTTTTATTTTTGTTAGTTCTTCCTTTGTTTCAGCATCTTGATTATTACGTATTCCCAAAAGTTGAACTATGCTTTCTAACAGTTCGTGGTCGGCGTCTTGGGCTTTTAAAAATAAGTTGCATTGTCCTTCAAAGTTTGAGGCTTGAGTTTTAATACTTTCATACACCAAATCTTCGAGAGCTTTCGTGCTAATTGATATTTCATCCTTTATTGAGCGCTTTAGATTTCCCGATAATTTTAAATTGGCGGTAATGTTTTTGACATGCTTCTTCGCAGCTGCCCTGATCTCCTCGGCAGATTTTATTTTCAGTTCGGCCAACATGTCCACAGGATTCTGTGGTGTTATTGTGTGGGTCTTATCGAGAGATGCTCGTGATGTGTCTGCTGATGTTGAGGGTTTCGTCGTCTTAGGTGTATGAAACATATTGGAGGTTCGGCTTAGTCAATGAATAAAATGTATAATAAGTGTGTCAGTTAGTTTATAGCAGAGTGTATAGGGCTCTGCTATGTGTCTCCTTTAAGGTCAACTTAAAGACTTACTATACAAGAAAAATATACTTAAAAACTAATTAACCTACTTAAATCTAGATTTATTTTTATGTACAAGTCTGGGAAACCTAAAACTATGTTGGGGGGGTAGGTCTTCCCAAGCCCTTTCAGACGAACCCAAACACGATATATCTAACTCAAATTTTGACAAAGTTATGCTATTTTTTAATTTAGGGGTCTCTATAGGGGTTGTTTTTAAATAATTTAATAATTTTAATTCTGAAAGTGTGTACAAATGGGGTACTCTTTAATATAAATTTTTTGCCAAAAAATCGTAGGAGTAGTTTTTTAGAAAAAGTGGTTTTTTAGGGTTTTTTCCCTGAAGGGGATGAAATAAAATTTTTATTTGGGGTATGTCTGAACCGGCTCTGGTTGCCCTTTTACCCGACACCAAGCTCGTCCAAATCCGTTAAGTAGTTTCGGAGAAAAGCTATCTTCTGTCCGAGGTGGGGTATCTTCTGGAGGGGGGGGGGGGGGGGGGGGTTTCGTGGGGGCGACGTTTGGCGGGGTCGAAAATTTTAAGTTGTTAGGAATGGGGTGAGGGGTCCACTCGCCAAATTTGGGATTTTGGGGGGGAAAGTGGGGGGGGGGGTGGGGAAGGGGTATACCCTCGAACAAACCTATAAATTTGGAAAATGAAATAAAAACAGTAAGAAAATTTTTTTCGAAAATCTGGTTAGCGGGTTCGATTCCCGTCCCAGACCTGTACCTAAAACTATAATGTAAATAATGTCCTATATCTATGAAAAATATAAAAAATATAAAAGTATATTAATTCCTATATAAATATTTTATACAAAATTCCTAAGTCCTAATGTTCAGTTTTGCACTGAATTTATATTAATTAATATTTTATAATAAAAAAGGGTCACTCTTTGCCAAAGATTTTCATGTAAATTATATCTATAGACTTAAGGTCTAATATGTCAATTTTTATTTCCTCTAACAATATACATATAAATAAAATAGAATAAAAATTTTATGTCTTTAGAGTCTAATTTTGCTAAGGAATTAATATATATTATAAAAAAAGGTTCGCACTTTACCGAAAACTTCCCGAAGTTTCGAGATCTTTCTAATAAAAATATAATATGTACAAAAATTTTATTTGCAGAGAACCGGCTCTATCTTGGCTGTTACTAAGCAAGAGGCTCCGCCCACTATCTAATGCAAATTAATATTGTACATTTTCTGTATGTTGAAATATTTATTCTATTA
>HG993161.1:5252500-5460000 GCA_905231865.2 Boloria selene | reverse complement strand
TTCACCGTAAGACAAGTGGTAATCATGTTAGAAATGATTCGTATATAAATACTCAAAGCTGCCACTGCCTAGATTATGACATAACTAAATTAATATGTAGTGTAAGCAAGTAAACCCACGGAGCGGAAATTAGTTAAAATATAAATATTTTTAAAACACTGAACGGTGAGTCCTTTCCTGATCCAATAGGTGAGTATTATTAAAACCTGACAAAAAACTATGTCAGTAGATCTAAAAGAACCTGCCAAATTATACGAGAAGTAGCGATTTTAATTTTGTACAAAATTAAAAGCTTTAATTCTAGTTAAATGTTATAGCTTTAATATTACTTATTTACTTACTGTGTAAGCAGTCGCGGGTTCAAGTCCCGTTGGGTGCATTCATAACACAAGCCTCGTAGCTAATATGGAATTAGATGGTGATGTGTTATTGAACCAACACATTTATATTATTTATTTAATGTTAGTCGATGTTTGTTCGAAACTTGTGTGAATTAGTATAGTCTATGCTACTTCAATTCCAGTGGCAATGTATTTTTATGATAATTTTATTGAATATTTCATGCTCCGCAGAATATTTCACTGCTGCTATTGATCATAGCGCGATGTAATATAGACTATAGTCTTCCTCGATAAACGGACTATCCAACACAAAAAGAATTTTTCAATTCGGACCAGTAGTTCCTGAAATTAGCGCGTTCAACCAAAAAAACAAACTCTGGAGCTTTATAATATTAGTGTAGATATACATTAAAAAAATATAAAAATAGCGATTTGAAAATGTGATTCAAGAAAAATTCTTTATTGTTTTTCTCATATCTTAATTACGGCTTCATAATCATAGAACTTACCACACGAGTGGAATTGCGGGTCAAAAGTAAAAGAAATATAGGTAAATTATAAAAAAATCCGCTCTCTTCCCTACTAAGGTCTCAATGTGTGTGACAGGCAGATATACAATAAATCAGCGCGATAGCGACCCCAACTCTAGCGAACAAAAGCTTAGTCGAGCTTCAAAGCTTTGCATGTTAAGGGGTAGTTTTCAAATACGTACCAGTTTCTAATTACGACTTCATAGTTAGAATTATATTAAGTACCTATTAATTATTCTTTCTTTACTTGAAATAAATGTTTGGAGAAAGAAAATATCTTAATTTCGTTACGTTAGTAAGTCTATTTATATACTGAAAAGTTATAATAAAAACTAGCGACTCACCATCGCTTCGCTCGGGTTTTTCCCTAGGTGCCCCCTTTAGTATATTCTTTTATAAATATTTATTTTATTATTAAAACCTTCCATGTGCTCTAAGGATCATACAAAAAAATTAGCCGTAATGATTGAAAAAATGTTACTTTTATTTATGTAAATAGTCTTGAATTCTACCCGAGAGACTCAAATATACAAAAATATTATTTATATATACGTATTTATTAAGAACTCCCCGCCAATTTTAATGTTTGTAGTACAAAAAATGAAAGAATTTCATACAAACTTGCGAAAGCCTTTAGACCTCGTAAATCCGGCCCTGTCACGAAATCCATTTTCAGCCGAAGTCTGCTAACTATAAACTACTGCCCTGCCAAATTTCAACTTTAGACATCAAGCGGTTTTTGATATTTCTTGATGACCATTGACTTTTATAGGTATATTCATACTCGAAAAATTCTATAATATAAATTTTTCAAATAAATGTAGTTTATTTTAATTATTATACAAGTTACATTAAACGGGAATCGAACTTACGATTTTTGAAATGTACAACCGAACTTCCCCTTAAACAACAATGTTAAGACATTCCAAACACTGAATGTCGGGACTGGCTCGGGAGTGATGTGCATCAGACTTCATACCCCATGATCTAAGCATCGGGAACTAGTGATGTAAGTATATAAATATTTATTTATTAGATACTTCGCTGAGATCGAGGTTTTAGAAGTATAATTTTTATTGTATTGACTTAAAAAAAGGTTAATATTTTTCATTTATAAAAATGAATTTTCTTTAAATACGTTAGGACATATCTTGTGTATAGCATTATAGTAAATCGATTATAATTATAATGTTGTTGCATTGTTTTATTATTTAAATACTAGTTCATTTTATAAGGTACTTTGTTGTCATTTCGTTTTTTTTTAAATCATGGGTAGGCACTGTATTTAACATATATAATACAAACCTTTTAGTCGTTAAATACCTTAGTCTCTCCCATGACCATGATTGATGTAAAGCATTTGAAATGTCGTTAACCAAAAATCAAAATAAATCCGCGACAAAATCTGAAAAGATAGTTTCATTTATAATGTCAAATATTCGCGTAAACCTAAGAAAGTATTATAAAAAAGTTTACTTCAAGAAAGTCATACCTAAGAGACTTCAGGTTTGCCAAAGAGCGATAGAACGTAGTATACTGGAAATTAAAATAACCGACCGTATTAAAAATACCACAATCCGTTCTAGAACTCAAATTACGGATGTCATTCGGAAAGCTGCCATGCTGAAGTGGGACTGGGCTGGTCATGTCACCCAGATGCCCAATGTTCTTTGGGCCAAATAAGTTACTTTTAAGATCCCACAAACCAGTAGACGAAAGTGTGGTAGGCCCAGACGGAGATAGCAAGATGAGTTGGACGTTTTTCAGGTATATAAATAAATAAATAAATATGTTGGGACAATATTACAACAGCACAAACTAGTACCGTGCTAAGCTACAAGGCTTGTGTTACGGATATACTACATATATATAAATTTCAAATACATACATATTATAAATATAAACATCCATGACTGGAGTACAAACATTCGTGCTCAATAAATGAATGCCCCCAGCGGGACTCGAACCCGCGACCGCTGGCGCAGAAAGTAGGGTTACTACCAACTGAGCCAAACATGTCGTCGTCAGGTTTATACAGGCAAAAAGGGACCAGTGGAAGAAGAGTAGAAGGCCTTTGCCCTGCAGTGGGACACTACGGGCACATAATAATAATAATATCTAAGAGAATTGAAGGCAATTTTGGAGATGATCTTTGCGAGTGGATCCGTGTAAAATGGCTTGTTTTAAATAACTAGCTTCCGTCTAGCTTTGGCGTTACGGACAGACGTGGTTTTATAATTTTATTACATATTGATTCTCACGCGTCATTCCTCTTGAAATATATTTTGATTTGAACTTGAGTATTACTGAGTGTTATAAGTAGACTCGTTGAAAGTCACTACTTTCTATATACAACTAGCAATTCTCGCGGCTTCGCCCGCGTTCTTATCACTATTAAAAATAGGGTTATAAGTATTTAATGACGCCAAATAATAAAAAAAAAATAAAAAAAGGTCAAAAAACAAAAAATATTAAATCTGGAGATGGCTCCACCTAACTAGCGGAATAAAAAATGCCTAAGACCAATTCTCAGACCTACCAAATATACACAAAAAAATCATAAAAATCGGTCAAGCCGTTTCGGAAGAGTTCGATAACAATCATTGACATGAGATTTTTATATATTAGATGTGTTATACATAGTGTATATATTACATACTTGATTTATATATATACAAAAGTTTGTTTGTAAGTTTGTTACCTTATGCGGAAATGGCTGGACAGATTTGGATTAAATGTAGTATACATCGATAAATAGATTATGAGGTGTTTAGGCACCTAGGAGGTCTAAACTAGGACAAGTTACTAGGTGATAAGACTTTATTAGTATTTTATGTGGGTTTGTAGTAAATAAAAGATTTCTATCTATACTTAATATTATAAAGCTGAAGAGTTTGTTTGTTGGTTGAACGCGCTAATCTCAGGAACTACTGGTCCGAATTGAAAAAATATTTTTGTGTTGGATAGTCCGTTTATAGAGGAAGGCTATAGGCTATATTACATCAAGCTACGACCAATAAGAGCAAAGCATCAACGAAAAATGTTGCAAAAACGGGAGAAAAATATTTCTTTTGTTTTTCAGCTTTTAGACCACGAGCGGAACCGGAGGAAAGGCTAGTGTAATGTATAATACAAAAATAAAATACATAAGCGATATTAAATAATCTTAAAAATGTCAATATAATGTTAAATATATTGTTTTTCTTACATTTTACGATAAAGTTTTATAAAAATCGGTTTCATCAATTCAAAAGACATCGCTTTGGGACTTATAATAACAATAACTTCATATAAATCGACTAAATTATTACAGGATATATAAGATATCAAAATAAACCTTACAATTTATAAGTATTTATATAGAAATAATAGTGATTGTGGCCATTTAAATAGAGTATTATATTTATTTACTTACTCAATTTTAGTTCATTTTTATACTACAAGACACGCAAATACTTCTTCTGCCTGGCATTAATCCTATTGTTGCCAGGGTCTGCCTTCCGACTAAGTCTACTCCACTTTATAAATAAATACTAAATATGTTGGGACATTATTACAACAGCGCCATCTAGTTACGTGGTAAGCTACGAGTCTTGTGTTACGGATAACAGATAGTTGATACACTACACATACATACATTTTAAATACATACATATTATAAATATAAACACCCATGACTGGATTACAAACATTCGTGCTCAACAAATGAATGCCCCCAGCGGGACTCGAACCCGCGACCGCTAGCGCAGAAAGCAGGGTCACTACCACCTGAGCCAAACGCCTCGTCACTTTGCGCGATCTTTAGTTTCATCCAGGATAAGTCCATTGGCTCTCATGTCCTACTTGACGACATCTCGCCATAGCTTCTTTGGGCGTCCAACAAGTCTAGCTCCAGGGACAGATTTTTTTTATTTTTTTTTCATGGTAAAAAGGGGGCAAACGGGCAGGAGGCTCACCTGATGGGAAGTGATCACCTCCGCCCATGGACATCTGCAAGCCAGGCTTGCAGGTGCGTTGCCGGCCTTTCAGGAAAGGGAGGGATGGAGGAGGGAGGGAGGAGGGAGGGAGGAGGGGGAGGGAGGGGTAACGAAGGCGGAGGATGAAGGGAAGAGGGAGGGGGGAAGGAGAGTGGGTGGAAGTTATCTGCCAGTGAAAGCTCCATCAAAATAAGTACAGTCATTTCGAAGTATAACCGGAACAAACGGACAGATCTTATAACCGATAATAATTTAATATGCATTTAGTTTAAGGCTTTTATTTTGCCATACAGACAATTCACTTTTATTTATCTGTAGTTTTTGAAATTCTCAAAAGTTGTGGGCTGTGCCACTTTAAAACTGGCATTATTAAAAATAACGTCAAAAGAGGCAAGTAAAATGAAAATATTTTGTAATATATGTACAATAAATTGTTATCAACCTTTTTTGTAACGCCTACGTATAGCACGTCGAAATGAGTGCAGATTTTATTTTATGTATGAAGTTACTTTTGACGACACGTTTGGCGCAGTTTGTAGAGACCCTACATTATTGCGCCAGCGGTCGCGGGTTCGAATCCCGCTGGGGGCTTTCATTTGTTAAACTCGGATGTTTGTACTCCAGTCATGGGTGTTTATATTTATAATATGTACGTATTTAAATTTATATATGTAGTATATCAACTATTTGGTATCCGTAACACAAGCTTCGTAGCTTACCACGGAACTAGATGGCGCTGAATGTAATAATGTCCTAACATATTCAACTTTCTCATACGGCGTCCTCTCCGATTCAATATATATACGAAATCTCTTAAAACTACTTAAACTGGCCGGTCGTGGGTTCCAGTCCCGCTGAGGGCATTTTTTTTAAATACGAATGTTTGTACTCCAGTCATGGGTTTTTATATTTATAATATGTATGTAGTAAAAGTTATATATGTTTAGTAAATCCACTTAGAGGCTTACTAAACAGAAAGACTCAATAACTAAACTTCGCACTACCCGGGACTGGAACCAACGACCTTTCGATGTGCCATACCTCATACCTGTCAATACACTGATTCAGTACTTAAGTGAATAAATGTACAAAAAACTTTCTCGCAATCAAAACGCTAGTGATGTAAAAAGATGAGTCAAGTTACACCAAGTAGCAAAGACACTCTCGAGGCGCTATCGACGTAGGCATCCAAGAATAACACTGTAGTACAGTAATGTTCTTAAATCATATTATAATAAATAATCAAAACTAATAAATTATATATATAAATTCGAAAGTAATTTTGTCTGTATGTTTGTATTGTTAAACGACTGACCACAATTTGGATAAATTTTGCTTTATAGATAGACTGGATTTTAAAGAAGAACAAGGTTTTTTTATCGTGTAAATAGAACTCTAGGGGGATGAAATAAGAGTTGAAATTTTATATGCGGAACCAAAAACCCAGAGTATAGTCTCTTACTTATCATGTCTATTTTCTTATTGATTTTTAACATATAGTCCTTGAGGAGTGAAATCACTACATAGTATAAAACAAAGTTGCTTTCTCTGTTCGTATATCCCTATGTATGCTTAAATCTTTAAAACTACGCAACGGATTTTGATGCGGTTTTTTTTAATAGAAAGAGTGATTTAAGAGAAAGGTTTATATGCTTAACTAGCGGATTCCGCGGCTTTACCTGTGCTAAATCGACGGCGAGTAGCTACTTACTTAATAAAAATAATGCCAAAGAATGCGAAGCCGCGGGTTCCACTAGTATATCTTTATAAATTATAACCTATGTATTTATTCTAATGTATAAACTTTACTATTGTAAAGTTTTATCAAAATCTATTCAGTAGTTTTTGTGTGAAAGAGTAACAAACATACGTTCATACTTACGAACTTTCGCGTTTATAATATTAGTAGGATTCACAAGATATTTTTAGTATTACTGATTACCCTCAATAAGCCGCCTTATTGAGGGTATAAGGCGTAAAAAAAATAATTATATTCTTTAGTCAGTTTTATAGAAGTGATGCAAATCGTAAATTTAGATGAAAAGGACAAATAGACTATAATCTACATTAATAGTGGTAACGCGCTCGCTTGGATAACCGAGTGATGCGGGTTCAAATCCGGGTCTCACACCTCTGATATTTTCATGTGCGAATCATTTCTAACATGTTTAGCACTTGTCTCACGGTGAAGGAAAACATCGTAGAGAAACCTGTATGTCTGAAAGAACCTAGCAAGTTTTCAAAGGACATATGAAGTCCGCCAACCAACTTCTCCTCCCAGTTGAAAAGAGCTGAATAAAATACGTAAGCTAATGCCACTCTTAAAAAGCAAAAGATTACTTATAGTACTAAAAATAACTAAAGGTATGAAGCAAAGCCTGGGTAATTCATTAGTCATTAATAAGTTCATGCGAGATTAATTTATAAGCAATCAAGCACCCAGTACTGTACGTTTGGGGGTTTCATTAAAATTCCGTACAAATCAAATTTATTAACTCAAAAGCCAATATTCGTACAATGTGATGTTTTTTTTTATTTATATTCGAAATCTAATTATGCCAATGGATTGAGAATTCACAATAGTGATTGATGACTTAGGATTTGGTCATATTGGTGGAAAATTTATACTTCATGTAATAAAAAAATCACACTTTAATATGTTTGTAGTGGCCCTACTGCTATGCCAGCGGTCGCGGGTTCGAGTCCAGTGAGGGCATTTCCCATTCATTTGTTAATCATGAATGTTTATACCCTAGTTATGGGTGTTTATATTTATAATATGTATTGTATGTATTTAAAGTTATATATGTATCAACTATCTGGTATCCGTAACACAAGCCTCGTAGCTTACCTATTTATATTTCAAATGTGTGTTCACCTTGTCTTGGGAGTTATAGGGGATAGCCTACTTCGTTGACCGCTGTTCCATACGGATTGCTGCTAATATCTCTCACTCTACAGTAGACCATGGGAGCAACCCCTTCTTTATAGTGGTTTGTGGCCGGAAGTAGTCGTCATTATAATGGAGAAGGTTCCCTTGAGTTTTAGGGGGTAGTACTTTTTAACTGGTGAGTCAAATGAAAGTTTGTATGTTTCCATACTAAACCGCTAAACAGATTTCGATAAAATTAACCAAGGCAATAAATTGCATTTTTGGACCGGACTTAGCTACCCTTGAAAAAAAACCCTAGATAAACTCGATGCAGACTTAAAGATGTAGAGTTTTCCGACAATCTGAATGGTGTTTAATATAAATTTAAGGAAGAAAGTTGCTTAAGACAGTTATATTTTTTTAAAAGCGGAAGTACGAAACGTTTGGCGCAGTTTGCAGTGACCCTACTTTCTTGTGCCAACGGTCGCGGGTTCGAGTCCATACATTAGTAACAAAACTCGGATGTTTGTACTTCAATCATGGGTGTTTATATTTATAATATGTATGTATTTAAACTTATATATGTAGTATATCAACTATCTGGTATCCGTAACACAAGCTTCGTAGCTTACCACGGAACAAGATAGCGCTGTGTGTAATAATGTCCCAACATATTTATTTATTTATTTATTTACGTGCGTAATTAATATTTCATTTCAAATATAACATGGTAGACAATTTTGTAGTACAAAAATGTATATATGTGGCCACACCTTTAGTTGCCAGGTGTAAAATCCATCATAACAACAATGTTAATTTGGCAAGCCGTCCCGGGATGATTACAACGCCTCACTTTTGGGTGAAAATGTAAAAAAAAATGCAAAAAATTACATACTCCCGGTTAATGACCTAAGGAGATTTGGATAACGAATGTTCTATACAATAATCTTTAGAAAATTTTAATAAATAATTTTAATTATTATCTGTAAATGTTAACCATTTTTTTGTTTAGTAGCTATTGGTGACTGTTATCACTGGATATTATATAACAAAGTCCTCTGTCGCGTCTGTCTGTCTGTTCACGATAAACCTAAAAACCTACTGCACCGAATTTCATGCTGTTTTCACCAATGGATAGAGTGTTTCATGAGGAAGGTTTTAGTATATAATTTGTCAAGTTTTTGTATAGATAGGTTTTGACGACATGCGTGGCGCAGTTTGTAGTGACCCTACTTGCTGCGCCAGCGGTCGCGGGTTCGAGTCCCGCTGGGGGCATTCATTTGTTGAGCACGAATGTTTGTACTCTAGTCATGGGTGTTTATATTTATAATATGTATGTATTTAAACTTATATATGTTTAGTATATCAACAATCTAGTATCCATAACACAAGGCTCGTACCTTACCGTGGAACTAGATAGTGCTATGTGTAACTGTCCCAACATATTTATTTATTTATTTATTTATATATATATTAGCGAAATCCGCGGCTTTGCTCGCGCTAAGTCTAGGGATGAAATCGAGCGCTAGTCTATACATATAAATAAAATTGGAGTGTCTCTTTTTAATTTTAAATTAACAGCTTTTCATTAAATACATATGAAAGTATACTATACGATACTAGCAATAAAATACCAATTTCTGTCTGTTTGTTCCGATTAATCTCTGAAACGGCTGGATCGATTTTGACGGGGGTTTCACTCGCAGATAGCTAATGTTATAAGGCGTAACTTAGGCTACTTTTTATCCGACTTTAAAAAAGGAGGAAGTAGAAATTTTATTTATTTTGACTAGCGGAACCCGTGGCTTAACTGACGCTTTACCTAGAGACTAAGTCGTCAATAATGAAATAATAATTTGATACGTTATACTTATAATTAAATTTTAATTATTAGGCGTATTTTTACAAAAACTAGACGGATTGACGAAACTTTAATATAGTATAAGCATCATAATTATTAAAGGTATACTATAAACATTTTTTTAGATAGTCCGTTTATTGTGGAAGACTATAGGCTATATATCATCATGCTACTACCGGTACGGTATACATAAATGTCAACAAAATATATTGTAAGCGAAGTACGAGTTAGTTGCTATAGAGTAGTCATAAATAATAGAAATATGCAGACGGACCCGCGGGACGAAAATGGTTTATCTATTAGAGCAAAATAAAATTAACTTAGTATATACTAAGTTAATTTTTATTAATATTAACACACAGCGCCATCTTGTTCCGTAGTAAGCTACGAGGCTTGTGTTACAGATACCTATACATAGTTGATACACTACACATATATAATTTTAAATACATACATATTATTATAAATATAAACACCCATGACTGTCATTCGTGAGCTGTTTGTGTGATAAAAATGAATATCCCTAGCGAGACTCAAACCCGTGACCGCTGGCATTGCAAATTGAACCAAAGGTCAAATCAAATCAAAATATTCTTAATTCAAATAGACTTTTACAAGCTCTTTTGAACCGTCATTTTTACATTATTAAAATTAAATGTCAGTCTGTAAGTCTATGAGTAAACTACCACCGGCTCGGAAAGCTGTTCTGCTGAGAAGAACCAGCGAGAAACTGAACAGTTGCTCTTTTCAAAAAAAATATTTGGTTACAATAATGTATTACAATATTTATCTATTTATCCTACTAAAGAGCTATCGAATGTCAGAATTAACTCTCATATTAAGGATTGTATCGCTCTGATAATTAATTAATTAATTTAATTTGTTTTACACTACTTATCAAATATTTTAAATATATATATTTTTTAATTTGAAATGTATAAAGTGGCTATGGTAGCATAGTGGTAGTCCGTAGTTAAGAACTAAGTGTACATCAAGTTCAATTCCCGTGTAGTGAAAAAATTATAACCTTTATATAGGCTTACATCATACAAATTTATTAAGATTATTTTTAATACATCACTTTATTCCAGTCCAACCACTTTTCTATCCACCTATCCCTTTTGAATAGCTCTTGAGACGCGAACGTTAAATTTATTTCTTAAACAAACACGTTGAAAAAATACTGTCCAGTACGGAGGGCCACACAGAGATATAAATAAAAAGTATACATGTTATAACATTGTATGATTGTAACATACGTCAGTTCCACACTTTGAGTATCGTGGGTTCGATTCTAGGGTACAGTAATATTTATATTGACCATTTAGGGACGGGCTGGTGAAAAAAATATAAAAACCACCGAATTAGGCGTCACGTAGCGAAGAATCACTGATTGCTTTATTTTGATTATCTTATAAAACATCTCAAGCATAACTAAAACATTTAGTCGTATACGTTAAAGGATATATGAAAATAAAAAAACGTGTAAATGAGAAGTGCAAAGTTTCATTTCAATCGGTGCATCGCTTACGGCGGTGAACCGACACACGGACAGTATTAATAAAATCAAAAAGAATTTACGAACGTAACTTAAATAACTTTAATATGAATTAAGGCATTTGTAGACTTTGGCCTGTAGCGTTTTGTTAGATCTAGAATGAAGTTAAAGGAAACATAATAAGAAAAATGCTTAACTAGTTGTTTACCTCTGCTTGAGTCCAGTCTTTAGATGATTTTTGCGATTATATTTATAATTATTTTTACATATTAAAAAACAAAGTCTTCCGCCGCGTCTGTCTGTCTTTTTGGGATAAACTCAAAAACTACTGTACCGATTTTCATGCTGTTTTTACCGATTTATAGAGTGGTTCTCGAGGAAGGTTTTAATTTATGAACCCGCCGCTTCGCTCGTGCTAAAGCTAGGGATGAAGCTAAGCGAAGCGAGGATGAGTCGCTAGTGTTATATATAACAGATAGCTCCACCATTTGTCAAAGTTTATTACTAGCAATAATCCATGTATTCAGTTTAATTCTAAATAAATTAAAATCCGTCAAGTTTGACATACCTACTAGTATTGTGATAAAAAAGCTGGCTATGAGCTTTGCACGCGTTGAAGTCTTCTGTATCAAAATATTATATGTCAAGTATTAAACGAAATCATAGAATATTTAACTTATATATTTTTGGAATAGAAGCAAATCATTAATTATACTTTAATAAGAAGTTTTAACCGACTTAAACAAAGAGAACGTACGCAAATATTTTGTTCATTTTTCTTGACATCTTCACATATATATAGTAAATTGTTTTATTTTTATAAAAATAATTATTACTGACCAAAAGAAGACAGGAAATAATTTTCACAGTATTTTTTATATATTTACTTAATTAAAATTCAATTATGCAACACTTTAATGTATACGTGAAGCATCACATATAATACAACGTATTCTTTTATTTAACGCATACGATGCTAATGTTAATAGCTTATCTGATTATTTATGCTACTGTAACAAACTAACAAAATAATTATAATGTAATCAATGTTTCTACTGTGACCATGTGCGCTGTAAAGCATTCGAAACGTCGGGAACCAAAAATCCAAAAAAAAAACCGAGACAAAATCCGAATAGATAGTTTCATTTATAATGTCAAATATTCGCGTAAACCTAAGAAAGTATTATGTAATCCCTAATTCTTTCTCTAAAATAAAAGTAGACTAAATAACTCTATATAAAATCAGCTATCTGTTAGTGAAAGTTCTGTTAGAATTTGCTTAACCGTTTCAGAGATAAGTGGGAACAATCAGACAGACTTTTTTTACGAAATTATTTATTACCTACTAGCGACTCGCCCTCGCTTCGCTTGGGCTTTTTCCTAGATTTAGCACAGGCAAAGCCGGGGGTCCGCTAGTTATGCATATAAACCTTCCTCTTGAATCACTCTATCTATTAAAAAAACCGCATCAAAATCCGTTGCGTAGTTTTAAAGATTTAAGCGTACAAAGGGATATAGGGACAGAGAAAGCGACTTTGTTTTATACTATGTAGTGATATCACAGACTTTTTGAAAAGCTCTAAAAAGACTAACGAAATTCAACGTGACGATAATATGTATTTTATAGGTTTTTTATCCGGTTAATATGGTTTAAAATTCATAATATGTCAATAATACCTTTGTTTCATAACTTACTTTCATACATACTTTATAAAAACTTGATACCAAACACGTTTATTAATAAATCGAATTAAAAATAATTTTACAACCATAAAACGTTCCTCTTCAACATCCATTTATTAGATTCAAAGTAAATACTATAATTTTATAACTAACTGCCCTATCAATGAATCACTGTTCAGGGGCATAACTCACGCTTACTATAATGATCTATAGATCCTATAGATCCAGCGCTCGATCGTTCAAAGAAATCATCGGAAAAAAGTCAAACGAGACACTACCATAATGCATGCCATTATAACTATCTCTTTCACTCACACATTTATGTGTGTGTTAGAAAGAGATAGGAAGCCTCTTATTGAGGCGTGCATGTTTTTACTTTAGGCAGTCTTGAACTGGACATCGTCGAGTGCGGACGTGTTTTTTTATAAACATATTTACGTTTGAAAATACTTTTTCTGTTTTCAAAGTGGAATTTTCTGTATTCTAAGAAGAGTCAATAACTTTAATTATAAGTGTAAGTGAAAAACTGTTCAAAGTTCATTTTTTGTAAGGAATTTTGTGATAAAATTTGTGTTTACGTGAAATGGGATTTCGTGTCGCCGATCTATGAATTACGGTTAGTATCGATCTATTTTCTATGTTTACGAGTATTTTTGTTAGATAACTGTTTGTTAGACGCCTCTACATCATAAGTTAGGATATAAGTAAAAGCTCTATACAAGTAAACATTACTGAGAGCTAGGGAACAAATTTTTTTATTAACCGACTTAAATAATCAGGTACGCAAATCTAGTGTTCATTTTCCTGGCCATGTTCAGGAAAAGTAAAACGTTTTTTTTATTTTTTGTACAAAAGATGGTAAAAAATACGTTTAAAATGTTTTTATGATATATTTATTAAAAAATTGTTAGGATGTAAGTAAAAGCTGTATAAAAGCTTTACACGCAGGAATTATTTAAATCTACGAGTAGGTATATAAATAAAAATGAGTATTGCTAAGCACAAAACTCGAGAATGGCCAATCGAGAATACCAATTCGGCTAATTTTTATTTGTATGTTTCTTAAAGAAACATGGGTGGTTTAAATAATAATAAAAAAATTAATGTTTGTAAAAAACTTATACTAAAGATACCTATAGACAAGCCCGAGCGAAACTAGGGTGATATTCCGATCAAAATATACATTCAAGGTTACATTAATTCGCACGAAGCTGAAAATTGCCATGAATGTTGGGAACACTATTATAAACAATTTGTCATAAGTCCCCATCGATCCGACGTATGCAAAAAAAATATTCAAAGTTAAATGTCGCGAAAATCGGTTTTTTGCATTTTTCAGCTAAACGGCAAGTTTTATCATAAAAATAGGTAAGACAAAATTATTCATTATGCGATTGTCTATAAAAAATGTCTCGACATTTTTTTCCTAAGAATCACCATTTCAGAGATGTGAGTCGCTAGTTATAAATAAAAAGCGTAGTAAATAAATCCTGAAATCTATTCCCATATTTGTATGAACAACATAATTATAGAAACAGATAGACAGTACATATATAATTCCATCCCGTAGAGTTAGTTGTAATAAAAATGTTAATTTTGTTTATCAAAGTATAATTAATATTTATTTAAACTTATACATATTTTTAGTTATTTTATTGTTTTTTTAATATTGTTATAGTGTAAAAGATAAGTTATAACAGTGTTTTATGAGATACATATTGAAAGCGTAGGTACCTACGAAATAAAAAAGTTCTAAGTTAGATATACATATATTGTTGCATTATCATCATCATTATCATCATCAGCCCTTTTTAATGTCCCACTGATGGGCACGGGGCTCCCTCACTACGAGGGGGATCAGGCCATAGTCCACCGCGCTGGCCTAGTGCGAGTTGGCGGACTTCACATGCCTATCGAAAACTTGTTAAGTTCTCTCAGACATGCAGGTTTCCTCACGATGTTTTCCTTCACCGTAAGACAAGTGGTAATCATGAAGTGGTTGTTGCATATATATATTTAAATATTTGACAATAAAAAAAATATACGTGACTCTTAAAATGAGATTAATAAAAAGAAAATTATGTTCCGCATATGAGACACTAAAAATCAAACTAAAAAATGCATAAAAATGCGAGCTTACTTTTTTTTCAAGAACCGTTTGGAAATTTTATTAATCTTAAAATATAATTTGTTACACATTTGACTTTTGACTTGAAATTGATTTTTTAATTTGAAATAACGTCTTAGTTAAGTAGAGTTGATAGTTGGCAATAAGCTTGCCTTCTGTGTCTTAATAAAGTTCCACTAACTTCTAAGTCAAGTATTACATTAATAGTTTACTCTTAATACTTTCTTAGGTTTACGCAAATATTTTACATTATAAATGAAACTGGACCGGGACCATGATTGGTGTAAAGCATTCGAAACGTCGGGAACCAAAAATCATAATAAATCCGCGACAAAATCCGAAAAGATTTTTTTTTTCTTTATTATAGAGCTTTGTCGTTAAAACGACTATGTCGCTCTGTTAGGAAAACATATAATTTTACAATAAACTAAATACCAACATCACCCTTATTTTCAAGAAGCTTAAATAGCTTCTTAGCTCTTGCAGAATCGGGTCTAGCAAGTATACTATTACATTCGCCAACATTGAGGTAAAAAAGGTTGTCATCAAATAAGATTATGATCATTTATAAAGTTTAGTCTTGTATTGTTTTTTTTATATTAAACTAAACTCACCCTCGTTCTGTAGAGTTCGTTATTACGTACAATTAACCGGCTAATAACATTTCTCAGAAATTATATACTTTTACTAAAAAGTAGCTTATATATTGACCCAGCTGACTAGCCATCATCATACCAAATTACATCAAAATATGTTCAGTGGTTTTCTCGTGATACGGTCACAGACAGACTGACATAATATCTAAAAATTATATGTCCATTTATTTTCATTTCATTTATTTAATTCATAATCAGAAAAAAGATACAAAAATTGAGTATTTTAAACTAATAATAATTGAGAAAATAGAAATAAAATTGAGACAAGTTCCTGAATTTATGATAGAAATTCCGGTGCTATATCTATACATGCACTAAATGCAAACTAAATGCATATGAAAGTATATACGGTAGGTACTAGCAACAAAAAACCATTTTTAAAAATTTTTGTTTGTCTGTTTGTTTCGGGTAAACTCTGAAACGGCTGGACCGATTTTGTCGGGGGTTTCACTCACAGATAGCTAATGTTACAAAGCGTAACTTAGGCTACTTTTTAACAGACTTCAAAAAAGGAGGAGGTAGAAATTTTATTTATTTTAACTAGCGGAAACCGTGGCTTTGCTGACGCTAAACTGATAATAATGACGATTTCGACTTAGAATTTTATTAAAATATGTATCAACTAGCGACTCGCCCTTGCCTCGCTCGGGCCTGTCCCTATTTGATTCGATTTAGCGCGAGGGAAGCCACAGGTTTCGCTAGTGTATTATACATATAAACCTTCCTCTTGAATCACTCTATCTATTAAAAAAACCGCATCAAAATCCGTTGTGTAGTTTTATGGTATACATAGGAACAGACAGACAGTGAGAGCGACCGCAATTTTCTTAATTTTTCTTTCATAAGAACCTTCTCCTGACAATAACAAACACAACAAACAAAGAATTAGCGAAGTCGTTCACGCGTGATCAAATCAAATCAAATCAAAATATTTTATTCAGCATAAAAATTGTTACAATTTCTTACTGAACGTCATGTCTAGCAGTTCAGAAAGTAGAAACCTCTGACCTGAGAAGAACTGGCGAAAGAAACTCAGCGGGACTATTTTTTTTCTCTCTCTCTTTAAATTTTTTTGATGACGTGACCGAGGGAAATAGGGATTCATTTTTATATAACTTATATTAAATAAAAAAATCAAATAAAAAAATTCTGAACATAGGGCACGAAATCAGTACTCTTTATGTAGAGTCGAATGTTTCATTTTATTGCAAACTGTACGAGATATCTTCGAATACAATTTTATCAATTTCAATGAAGTCCTCTCACAGTTTATAACTTTAGATAAAACTTGTGATTTTATCTCGTGTAATAAAATTGACAAATTGTTGTTTACTTTGTTCGAATGAAGTGGGTTTTGCTAACGGACCAACTTTATATTTTAAAGCGTAGGATATCGCTTCTATTCTATAGCTATATCTATACTAATATTATAAAGCTGAAGAGTTTGTTTGTTTGGTTGAACGCGCTAATCTCAGAAACTACTGGTCTGAATTGAAGAAATCTTTTTGTGTTAGATAGTCAGTCTATTGAGGAAGGCTATAGGCTATATTACATCACGCTACGACTAATAGAAGCGGAGCATCAATGGAAAATGTAATGAAAAAAAAAGGAAGGGCGGGCGTTAGTTCTGCGAGGTATTATACCGCGCGACTCAAAAAGAATTTGGTTGCCGATCTTGCGCGGGCGAAGCCGCGGGAAATACTAGTATATTTATATCTTTGTATGAATTTTACGACTTCCAACCTATTCAAAATGTGATTTAGAGATTTGAATAAGAAAATTAACGGTTCATAGAGAAATAACTAACAAAATAGAGTTATCCTGAAACTTTTGGAAAAACTATAATATTATTATAGCATTTGTATAAATATTGATATATTTTTATTGGATAATAATAAACTAGTATATAGATGCCATAGTGTGTATGTCTGTCATTTCTGTACGTTGAAACTTATATAAGGATTTGGATAAAGTTATTTTTATTATACCAACAGATAATCGATTACACGACTCGACTCGATCAGAGAGTTAACAGCCACTGCACCAACAGCCCTTCATTAAGTTTTCAGTATTAAAGTCAAACGAGAAATATGAGTCATGTTTCAAAGATATCCGTCTGAACAATTCTAGGCATTGTTTTAGATTTACGTAATGTTGAACCAGTTGAGGCATAATATAAACTAGGTTCGACAAACGAATGAAATATGACATTTTGAACTAAAAAAAATAGTACTTTCTTAGGTTTTCTGGACTTGACATTATAAACGAAACTAACTTTTCGGATTTTGTCGCGGATTTATTCGAAACGTCGGGAACCAAAAATCATAATAAATCCGCGACAAAATCCGAAAAGATAGTTTCATTTATAATAAAAAAAATAATTTTAGTGTTTACAAAGTATGTCAGGAAGGTATTTAAGAAAAGAATTTCATAAAATATTAGCAGCAGATTTTACCTGCGATGTCCATGTCTCGCACCTCTGATATTTTCATGTGCGAATCATTTCTATCATGATTACCACTTGTCTTACGGTGAAGGAAAACATCGTGAGGAAACCTGCATGTCTGAGAGAACCTAGCAAGTTTTCGAAAGACATGCGAAGTTCGCCAACACGTACTTGGCCAGAGTAGTGTACTATGGCCTTATGCCCTTCCTACAGAAGGGAGGCTCATAGCAGTGCGACGTCTAAAGAGCTAAATATGTACCTATGTATAATATATGTATATATAATGTTCTCCAACCGATTCTGGCCACGGCGGCCAATCTCATTGAGACTGGCCAACTGCGCATGAGATATTATAGTGCACAAGTGAACGCGCAGACAGAAGTGCACTCTCTATTCCTATCACTCTCATACTCCGGTGGGACGACTGACGTCCAGTGAGAGTTAAGGCGCAGGACTTGGCTTTACGTGCTTTCCGAGGGGGTGACACACCGCCAACTTCCCAACTTTGAGCGGTTACTGATGCTTACTTAACAGAAAGAATCAATAACTAAATTTGACCCGAGAACCGAACCCAGGACCTCTGGATTTATAACCATACATGCTAGCTACTACACCAATGAGGCGCTTATATGTACATATATACGACTGTGTATTTACCGTATATGGTTGCTTCCTTAGAAACTAACACAGAGTAGTCAAGTGACATACTTGTATACGGGATCTTAGAACGAAAATAACGTAATGTTTCTGTCTCTATTTGATTGTATTTAAAAGAAAGTGATAAGCACAGTTTTTATTTTAAGTACTTTTATAAGTATTATATGAGTTCAATCTACATTAAATGGGTTCAGTACTACTAGTACTATTTGAACTTTAATGGTATCCTAAATATACAAAAGCGAAAGATCACTCACTCGTTACGAAATATCGAAAACTACTTAACGTATAAGAATAAAATTTGTTAAGATTATGTAGACGTCAGGTAAACACGGATTTTTCGACAGGGCCGGATTGAAGTGGTCCAGGGTCCAGGTCCATCTCGCAAGATTGTATGAGTCTTTTATTTTTTGTACAAACTTCAAATTAGGAAAGGTCAACAATTAAATCTTAGAAACATTGCTGTTTAGATGCATGTTTAGATTCTTCAAAATTTTCTTTTAATTTTCAATAAAGGCTTGCCGTTATTCTATCGAAATTCCAGCAGTTTAGGTGTATTATGTTTTTTAACTATAAACATTGACAAAAAATCGTATTTAGTGATGAAAATTAATAAAAAATACTAGTTTTTTAAAACTATCTTGTAGTCTTTTCTCACACTTTTATTTATTTATATATAATTAAGATAGCTACTACGATTTCAAAAAAATATATTTAAATTCATATATATTACAGACGCCTTTCTATAAAACTTCCTCAAAATCCAAACACAATTCGAAAATATGTCAAATATTCGTGTAGATCTAAGAAAGAAAACATTATTCAGCTTTTACAGTTATGATGGAATTTCATTAACTGTACCACAAGTTCGGAAAGATAAATGAGTATTGTCGATCGCGGACTTCAAACCTGCGACCTTTGGCTTAGCCATACATAATTACTGTTAAAGATCTAGTTAGTTTACATAAAAAAAGAATAATGAGTCATTAATTATTCTATGAACTTCTAAACGATGTTAGATTTTTTAAACAGATATGTTTTAAGTGAAGCCAGTTTTTTATTACTTCGTTTGTATAATTGCTACGATTCAGAGGTCTCTTGCTTAGTGGGGGTGGATTTGGATAAACGCTTTTTGTCAGAGCCCTGTTGAAAACAATGGATAATATTATAATTTTAATACTGTATTCAACCATTTTTAACATTTTAATGTTTTCAACCCTTTTTAGTCCCATTACTAGGCACCCTTCAATGTGAATGGCATCAGACCGTAGTCCACCACGCTGATCTAGTGCGTGTTGGCGGACTTCACATGTCTTTCGAAAACGTGCTAGGTTCTCTCAGACATGCAGGTTTCTTCACGATGTTTTCCTTCACCGTAAGACAAGTGGTAATCATGTTGGACATGATCCTGAGATTAGATGTAGATTCACTCGATTTTTCAACCAAGCGCGTTATCACTAAGTTCTTACTGCCTTAAGTATGAATTTGTTAAATAAATAAATGTCTATACATTTATACATATAAATAAAATTGAAGTCTCTGTTGCTTTTTAATTTCAAATGAAGAGCTTTTCACTAAATGCATATAAAAGTATATACGATATATTAGCAACAAAAAATCAATTTTTTAAATTATTGCTTGTTTGACTGTCTGTCTGTCTGTCTGTTTGTTCCGGATAATCTCTGAAACGGCTGGACCGATTTTGACGCAACTTTCATTAGCAGATAGCTAACCGGAACAAACAAAAGATAGACAAAAATTGTATAAATTGATTTTTTTATGTAAGTACCTTATATATTTTCATATGTATTTAGTGAAAAGCTGTTAATTAGAAATGTATATGTACTGATGTATTCATTTCATAGTAGAAAAAACGCCGATAAAATCTCTCATTTCAGTAATATCCATACTAATCGTTTAAAGCAACTAAGGACAAACCCAAGCAAAGCGAAGGCGAATAACTAGTTTTTTTTATAATTTTAATATCAAAAATCAAACAAACTGACTTATACATTTATTACACACTAAAAATTCATGTTCGATCGGTTTTAAAATTTACATGAAAATTGCTTCGCGGGTATAGTCGTAAAAATATAACAAGTTTATTGACATTTATTTAGACTAGTGCTTTCGACTTGCTTAGCTTATTTTGACGACACGTTTGGCTCAGTTGGTAGTGACCTTACTTGCTGCGCCAGCGGTTGCGGGTTCGACTCCCGCTGGGGGTTAAAAACGGTTAAGTAGTTGAGTTGAACTTAAGATAGACTTTGCGATAGACTTAAAAAAAAGCGAAAATGTATGAAAATCTAAATTCTAAGACCTGGTGTGCGAATTCTCACAATGACTAAGAAAATTTTCAAAACCTTTAAAAATGGTAAAAATTGCTTATACCTAGGAAAAATTTACCGGAAATCAAAATGACAGACAGAACCAGGATATTGAGTTATGTATTAGATATATAACATTATTTTGTTGCGGTTAATTTTGGAAAAGTTAAAAATTGTAGACCGTATTTGGTATTTTATGACTATAACTAACGATCGTTAAATATTAGAATTGTGATGTAATTTACTATACGGAAATTATAATTGCGTTAGATACTTAGCACTGATGTCTTAATTAACGACTCGTTGGTTCAGTTTGTAGTGATCCTTGTTGTGCCAGCGATCGCGGGTTCGAGTCCCGTTGGAGTATTCATTTGTGTCAAATGTACTTCTGAGTACTCCAAACATTCGTACGCAGTGTGGTAATTGTTCATATTTATAGACAAATAGATTTATATGTAAAAAAGCGTTTTTGTTATATTTTCGTATATAGTACATAGGAATTTAGTATAAAATCTATTTTGTTGATATTACAAATAGACAATTTTATTTATCTGTATGTACATTATAAGTACAAAAACAAGTCAGCCACACGAGCGAAGCCAGGGTAAGTCTCTAGTCACGACATATTCTACACGTTTTATAAATAAGTTGTAATTGTTGTATTGTTATTGTTGTTATTGGGATTGGCATATTACACACAGCGCCATCTAGTTCCGTGGTAAGCGACGAGGCTTGTGTTACGGATACCAGATACTTGATATACTGCACAATATAATAAATACATACCTTTTATAAATATAAACACCCATAACTGGAGTGCAAACATTCACGCTCAACAAACGAATGCCCCCAGCGGGACTCGAACCCGCGATCGCTGGTGCAGAAAGTGTCACTACCAACTGAGCCAAACGAGTCTTCGGTTTACCATAAGGAAGTAGAAAGCCGAAGTTTTACATAGAAACACCTTAAAGCTAGTTTACCTCGTCACCTTAGTATGACGTGTTTTATGTGAATTAAAATTTTCGACATATTTATTCGAGCCATAAAAGTCCGAGCCAGACCCATAAATTACACTTAAATGTAAGAAAGTCGTAAAGTACAAAAATGTCGCTTGTAAGTTATGCACTTTAATAGTTTATATATTTTTTAAGGAAGGTATAAGATATGATTTTTTAAATATGCTAATATTATTATTTTATTAATCTTCTAAGCGCAAGCGAACCTGAGGGTTATAATAGTTAAAATAAATAAAATTTCCAAAATAAAAGTAGACTAAGTAACTCCTTATAATATCAGCTATCTGCGAGTGAAAGTCCCGTCAAAATCGGTCCAGCCGTTTTAACGATTACCCGGAACAAACAGACAGACAGACAAAAATTTTAAAAATTGGTTTTTTGTTGCTAGTGTCGTATATACTTTCATATGCATTTAGTGAAAAGCTTTTCATGAGAAATATGAAAAATATTAAAATGTACGTAATGACGAACCAAGTAAGTCGAACCCTATACTAAGTTTTTTGCATTAAATAACCGTTTGTTGAGGAAGTATTAGGCTATATCATAATACTATATACACACATAATACATATACACTATAGCGGAATACCTGGTAGATGTAAATGTGTGGGATTAGTGACTGGTTGTGTCTCACGTAGGATAAATAGATAAATTGTAATACAATATTGTTACCAAATATTTTTTTGAAAAGAGCAACTGTTGAGTTTCTCGCCGGTTCTTCTCAGCAGAACAGCTTTCCGAGCCGGTGGTAGTTTACTCACAGACTTACAGACTGACTTTTAATTTTGATAATGTAAAAATGACGATTCAAAAGAGCTTGTAAAAGTCTATTTGAATAAAGAATATTTTGATTGATTGATTGATTGATACTACCAAGGTATATATTCAGTCCTTTTAACGTCCCACTGCTGGGCATGGGCCTCCTTCAATACGAGGGGAATCAGGCCATAGTCCACGCTGGCCAATTGCGTGCAAGCGGACTTTACTTGTCTTCTGAGAACTTTCTAGATTTTCTTATTTTTAGACAAGTGTTAATTATGTTAGTAATGATGCGCACATGAAAATATTAGAACGCGATTTGAACCCGCTATAATCGGTGAACCAAGCCAGCGCGTTACCTTAAAACCAATGAAAAAATATTTTTCTTAAATATCAACCATTGGGCGAAACTATATCTCTACTTAATATTATAAATGTGAATGTAAGTTTGTTTGTTACGCTTTCACGCGAAAGCTACTCAACCGATCATCATGAAACTTTGTACACATATTCTTGGAGGTATTAGAAGTAACAAAGAATACTTTTAATTAAAAAATATTTTTTACGAAAAATTAAAAAATTGTTTGTATTAACAATGGGTTCTGAAATAGCTGGAGTAATTTTGAAGAAACTTTCAGGCATCCTACAGATCAACCCAATGAGGTTGATTAGCAATTAAAAAACTGAACGCGGGCGAAGCCGCGGGTACAGCTAGTATCTATATAAATCTCCAGAACATTTAATCTTGTTCGTGGGAAAAGGCAACAAACAGACTTACAAAAACTAATAACAATGAACATATCGTGACGATGACCAGCCCGGTCAGGAAGAGGTCACGAAGTGAATTAGGGATCTTTAAGCAGATATTTCAAAGTGAAAACTTTTATTATTCTACTAGCGACTCAACCTCGCTTCGCTCGGGTTCATCTAGTGATATAGCGCGAGCGAAGCCGAAGTTGTATACTAAAACCTTCATCGAGAACTACTCTATCCATTGGTGAAAACAGCATGAAAATCGGTGCAGTACTTTTTGAGTTTATCGCGAATAGACAGACAGACGCAAGAACTTTGTTTTATTATATGTTAGTGATGCTATGACGCGACTTTGCCTGCATTTTAGCCGATTTCGAAAAAGAGGTAAAATTATTTGTGTTATTTTTATCTATTTTGAAGTGTTTGTTATAATGTATGAGTAGGCAAGAAGAAAACAGTACGGTACTTTTCTGTTGGTCTTTTGTTTAGTAGTTATTAATAAAACTTATTAACAACAATATATAAACAGTTTTTTATAAATAAAGATATTGGGACATCAACAGACAGCGTCATCTAGTTCCGTGGTTAGCTACGAGTCTTGTGTTACAGTTATTAGATAGTAGATACACTACATAAATATATTTTTTAAATATATAAATATTATAAATATAAACAACAATAAGCAACAATGGAAGTTACATTTTTAAATTCGGACGTTGGTGCTTCGCACAATTAAATGTCCCTAGCGGGACTCGAACCCGCGACTACACAGAGCAGAATAAGTAGGTCATAACATAATAATTATGGTTGAATTTTGACTAATTACTTTATTACTTGGTTCATATAAATTAAAAAAAAAATTCCACCCTTACGCGAGGGATATAATTATACTAGAGTTACTTTTTGACTTACTTTTTTAAATTTCAATACGGAACTCTTTAGATATGTTATAGTTTTGTTTTGACACTTTTTGTAGGATTCTATTCCACCGCCCTTTGACACGATTTAGGTAATAAAAAAACAAAAATATCCAAAGATAACGATGAATGAGTGAAAAATCGACCTTTAAATGTTATTCTTATAAGAGACTTTTAAAATAACATACTAATGACTCAACCTCGCTTTGCTCGCGTCTTTATACAAAATAATACGTTCTAAATTTTTCATTGTCCAGCTGTAAATTACCCCTAATTTTTATACTTTAACGATTCCTGACACATCCCTAATAAAAAAAACTATTCAAGTCAGTTTACCCTTTCGTGAATTTTCAGCAAGAGAAATAACGAATGGCAATTAGTAGATATAAAATACTTAGTGGATGTAAATGTGTGGGATTAATGTCTGGTTGTGTCTCACGTAGGATAAATAGATAAATATTGTAATACAATATTGTTATCAAATATTTTTTTGAAAAGAGCAACTGTTGAGTTTCTCGCCGGTTCTTTTCAGCAGAACAGCTTTCCGAGCCGGTGGTAGTTTACTCACAGACTTACAGACTGACTTTTAATTTTAATAATGTAAAAATGACGATTCAAAAAAGATTGTAAAAGTCTATTTGAATAAATAATATGATTTGGTTTCAAAATTGATTTTTATACCCAATAACTTACTCTCTTTAGTAATAGTCTAATCTTTTTTGACGTCCCACTGCTGGGCATTGGTTTCTTTTTAATGTGAGGCCATAGACCGTAGCCCACCATGCTGGGCAAGTGCGGATTGGCGGACTTCACATTTCTTCCAAAAAGTTGCTAGCTTCAAGACACGCAGGTTTCCTCACGATATTTTTCGTACCGTTAGACAAGTGGTAATCATATTGAAAACAAGCAAACCCAGCTCGCTTCGCTGGGCGTAAGTTGCTATAAATTAAACGGTTTTTATTATTTTTCAATAAAATAAAAAGTAACCTAAGTTACTCCTTATAACATTAGCTATCTGCGAGAGAAAGTACCGTAAAAATCGGTCCAGCCGTTTTAGACATTAGCCGTAACAAACAGACAGACAGACCACAATTAAAAGAATGATTATTAACTGTAAGTACCGTTGGTATATACTTTCATATGCATTTAGTGAAAAGCTGTTAATTTGAAATTAAAAACAGACACTTTATTTATATTTACTGATGTATGGATGATTCAAACATGAAAATATCGTAGGATTGGAACCCATTCCACTTGATTTTTAAAGAGTGCCCGACACCAAAAGGCCATAAGCTGCATAAAATTGAAAAGCAGTAAAATCATAAAATTTGTTTAAAATATTTAAACAGGTTATATATAATATTGAAGTTTATTGCCATCCTATTTAACGGTACTTTGACTAGCTATTTGATTTCTTTGAGTCTTTGTTGTATACTTCAAAAATAATGACGACACGTTTGGCGCAGTTTGTTATGACCCTACTTTCTTGCGCCAGCGATCGCGGGTTCGAGTCAGCGTTAGCAACTTGAAGTGGACTAACTATCGTACCAGGGGCGTAAAATTATCGTACATGGATCGAAATTATCGTATTTTTTAGGATAATGTCTATTATAGATAAATAAATCATATAAATTGTAATATGTTTTACACGTGGTATACAGACCTGCGTACGATAATAATATGCTATCGTACATCGTACGTAGGCAAAAATTATCGTAAAAATTGTCGGCGTATGTGTACGATAATTATCGTACGGTTCCGAACGCTGGTTCGAGTCCAGCTGGGGGCATTCATTTTTTAAACTTTGATGTTTGTACTCCAGTCATGGGTGTTTATATTTATAATATGTAAGTATTTAAACTTATATATGTAGTATATCAACTATCTGGTATCCGTAACACAAGCTTTGCCAAGTCAGTGGTCGCTCGTTTAGATAACCGAGTGATACGGATTCAAATCCTGGTCTCGCACCTCTATTTTCATGTTTGTATTACGGTGAAGGAAAACATCGTGAGGAAACTTGCATGTCTGAGAAAACCTAGCAAGTTTTCGAAAGACATGGTCAGTCCGCCCGCACTAGGCCAGCTTGGTGTACTATGGCCAGATCCCCTCGTATTGAAGGAAGCCCATGCCCAGCAGTGGGACGTTAAAAAGGCCTGAATACAAGTATTAGGCTAATAAAAGCGAATATAATTGTATGAAGGATACTTGTTATTCTTCTCGATACAATAATTCCCACGAGATGCTAATATATTCCATTTGGAAAAGTTGGCATAATATGTTAGTTTAATAGACCATAAGAGTTTTTTTAAATAATTTGGAAGAATATTACAACAGCGCCATCTAGTTTCGTGGTAAGCTACGATGCTTGTCAAATCAAATCAAATCAAAATATTCTTTATTCAAATAGACTTTTACAAGCTCTTTTGAATCGTCATTTTTACATTAATAAAATTAAATGTCAGTCTGTAAGTCTGTGAGTAAGCTACCACCGGCTCGGAAAGCTGTTCTGCTGAGAAGAACCGGCGAGAAACTCAACAGTTGCTCTTTTCAAATATTTGGTAACAATATGGTATTACAATTTATCTATTTATCCTACGTGAGACACAACCAGTCACTCCCACACATTTACATCTACTAGGTATTCCGTGATGGTGTAATAAGCCTTATTCAGTAGCGTATTTTTAATTTTAGATTTAAATTGCTTCAAAGGCAAGCTCAGTATTGACTGTGGAATTTTATTATACATGCGTACACCTTGCCCCATAAATGACCTATTTACTTTTTGTAGGCGAAAACTGGGTGTTACAAGTTTATTCTTATTTCTTGTATTTATACCGTGTTTGTCGCAGTGCCTTGAGTAGCTATTAACGTTTTGACGAACAAACATGATGTTACAATATATATATATTGCGCAGCAACCGTAAGTATACCTATTTCTTTAAAAAGTTCGCGGAGAGTATCCCGAGCGCTCATGTTATAAATAGCCCGAATGGCCCTTTTTTGAATTATAAATATTGATTTAATATCCGCTGCATTACCCCACAACAAAATACCGTACGATAAAATGCTATGGAAATAGCTAAAGTAAACAAGTCTGGCAGTCAGCTTGTGTTACGGTTGCCAGATAGTTGATACACTACACATATACATTTTAAATACATACATACTATAAATATAAACACCATGACTGGAGAACAAACATTCGTGCTCAAAAAATATAATGAATGCCCCCAGCGGTTTTCTAAAATATTTATTTTACTCTCAAACTCCAATTCAATAAAACCGGTGAATTTCTTAATACAATAATCAATAACTAAAATTGTCCATACTTCAATCGAACCTAGGACTTAGTTCATATGCTAGCCACTTGACAAAGAGGCAGTTAAATGTTATTATTAGGATAATTGAATTTGCAAGTTCCTTCAGCCTAGTGGAAAGATTTCTATTCGATATGTTCTTATCTATACATATAAATAAAATTGAAGTGTCTGTTTTTAATTTCAAATAAACAGCTTTTCACTAAATGCATATGAAAGTATATACGATTTAGCAACATAAAACCAATTTTTAAATTTTTTGTCTGTCTGTCTGTTTGTTTTGGTTAATCTCTGAAACGACTGGACTGATTTTGACGGGACTTTCACTCGCAGATAGCTAATACTATAAGGCGTAACTTAGGCTACTTTTTAACTTAATCCAAAAATGAAATAGATAGATTTTTTAAATTTATTTTAACTAGACGAACCCGTGGCTGACGTTAAAAACGAGCGAAGCGAGGGTGAGTCACTAGTTTATTAGTACCAGCTTTTCACTGAGTCAATCCATTAAACGACTATTAAGATCTATTTTATATAAGACTGTTTATTACGACAGTTCAAAAAGTCCACATTTAAATGATTTATGTTTTTACGTAGCATGAGCCTATACAGTGATGATTCTGCCTGTAAAGTGATTATTATGAAAGGCGAAGATCAGACGAGTCCATAGTGACCAAATACCGGTTCTCTTGTCCCTTGAAAACTAGTTAAGATAGGTTTTCTCACGATATTTTTATTTGAAAGTTGATATATATGTTCATAATAAATCCGCGACAAAATCCGTAAAAGATAGTTTCATTTATAATGTCAAATATTCGCGTAGACCTAAGAAAGTATTATGTGAACCAGTACGGACTGGAAATCGTAAATAAGATTTCTGGGTGGAAGTTAATATAAATTAAATGGATTTTATAATTTTCTAATAAAATAAAGTAGCTTAATATACTCCTTACAACATATTTAGCTATCTGCGAGGGAAAGTCCCGTCAAAATCAGTTCAGCCGTTTCAGAGATTAGTCGGGACAAACAGACAGACAGACAAAAATTTTAAAGATTTTCATGTAAGTACCGTATATACTTACATATGCATTTAGTGAAAAGCTGTTAATTTGAAATTAAAAACAGACATTTCAATTTAATTTATACGTACTGATGGGATTACGAGGGCTTATTTCGCGACTCTTAATTTTTAAAATATCGTTTCTATGGCGGTTTTACAGGGAACTCTATGAAAACTAAGTTCTAGTGATAACGACTCGCCATAAACAGAAAATTGGTTGACAGAATAGAAAAATTATTGAGGCTTTGTTTTTGCCAAAGAAAATTTATTTATATATATTCGAAGCTCTAAAGTACATAATAATTTAATTTATATTACATATAAAACTGTCTATCCGTAAATAAAGTAGAGGTTTTATTTAACATGGACGTTGGTTACAAGTACATAAAATTTTATAAGTTATTTAAGATATTTTCTAACTAAATTGTATTTGAGACAACGACAAAGCTGTGTGTTTATTAATAGGACATTTGTTATAAACTAGTTACTTACCCTCGCTTTGCTCGGGCTCGTCCCTAAGTTTCGGCTACGGGTTCCACTAATTAAAATAAATAAAATTTCTAAAATATAACCTCCTCCTTTTTTGAAGTCGGTTAAAAGTAGCCCTAGTTACGCACTATAACATTAGCTATATGCAAGTGTAATTCCCGTCAAAATTAGTCCAAATTAGTCCAGCTGTTTCAGAGAATAGCCGGAACAAACAGACAGACAGACAAAAATTAAAAAAATGCGTTTTCGATGCTAGTACCGTAAATACTTTCATATGCATTTAATGAAAAGCTGTTAAATTTAAGTTAAAAACAGACACTTTAGTTTAATTTATATGTATAGATGTATAGATAAATAAATATGTGTAATATTAACACACAATGGCATCTACTTCAATGGTAAGCTACGAGGCTTGTGTTACGGATTTCAGTTAGTTGTTACACTACACATATATAACTTTAAATAAATACATATTGTAAATATAAACACCCATGACTGAAGTAAAAACATTCGTACTCATCACAGAAATGAATGCCCCCAGCGGGACTTGAATTGATATACTATATTTACGCTAAGACGTAAAGTTAAGTAACTATTCATTAGTGAATCATTTCTTCCATAGCTTTTTTAGACCAAACTTTTCAGTAGCTTTTTTCCCTCTGTTGTAAACTGATCTTTCTTTTTTATATTATTTTAGACTAGACCAAGAAATTGAACTATTATTCCCACAAGACCACAATACTCGTAAATGTAGAAGGGACGCCTTTGCCCAGCAGTGGGAAGACCACTGGCCTAACTATTAAGGGCTTTAGTTAGCTTTTTATCAATCCAAAAATAAATAAAATAGGTTAATTTTATTGTTTTTCTTTCCTCAAATTTCATACAAATATGGTAAAATTTCGACAATTGAATTATCTTTATCTACAACTATCGTTAAGTGAAAATCAAATCAAAATCGCCACATAAAAGTAAGTTATTAACACACAACCTAAATGTAGAAGGGACGCCTTTGCCCAGCTGTAGGAAAACGTGGACAAACTGTAACTATTAAAGGCTTTAGTTAGCTTTTTTATCAATCCAAAAATAAATAAAATAGGTTAATTATGTTGTTTTTCCTCAAATTTTAATGCTCAAAGTTCGACAACTGAATTTTATCTTTATCTACAACTATCGTTAACTGAAAATCAAATCAAAATCGCCATATTAGAGTCTTACCCACCATAGCTATGTAACATGCGAAAAAAGATGAACAATTAAAACAATCGGGCCAATGAATTCTGATACCACAAAACGTATAATTGTGACTGTCTGTCCTTCGCAGAATACATACCACGCCGACACAAAGGGATTCTTCGCCATTAGCCACTCGGCTGCGTTTTTATCAAAAAATATCGATGACCGGATTGCTGTAATAGGTACGTGAACTTTGAACAAACTAGTGGAGTACCCTCGTTTTGTTTGACTGAAGGTTCTAAGGCGAAAGAGCTCTTTTAGAGCTATAGCATCAGTCAAAAAAGTCATTTGTAGATTCGAGACTCGTTTGGCTCAGTTGGTAGTGACCCTACTTTCTGCGCCAGGGGTCGCGGGTTCGAGTCCCGCTGGGGGCAATCATTTGTTGAGCACGAATGTTTGTACTTCAGTCATGGGTGTTTATATTTATAATATGCATGTATTTAAACTTATATAATATGTAGTATATCAACTATTTGGTATCCGTAACACAAACATCGTAGCTTACCACGGAACTGGATGGCGCTGTTGTAAGAATGTCCCAACATATTTATTATTATTTATTTATTTATTATATATTTTTACTATAAATTGTCCTATATGTTGACTTAGATAACCAGCTATCATCATATAAAGTTTCATTAAAATCGATCAAGTAATTTTCTCGTGAGAAAGTCTCGTATAGAATTGCCCTCTGAATTGATAATAATAACGATTTCGATAAGATTTAAAAAAAATATTCAGACTCAGGTAGAATTATTAGATGTTAAGATTAAATCAAAGAAGGCTAAAGCAAAGCTTCCATAGCGCTTAGTATACTCATCATATAGGTATCTATATTAATAATTTCATCAAGGGTTACGGTAGACTCGATCGAAACCTTAACCGAATAGTAAAACATACAAAAATAAAGATTGCGAGTCGACAGCATATATTCGCAAAATTCGGATTGTCGAGCATTTTGTTTAATTCTAATGATGCTGACAGACAAATCGTAGTCGCCATATTGGCCACTCTAGCGAAACGTCACAGACAACAAAAACAAATGAAACAATAAAAGTATATAAAATAAAATATATACTATAATTAAATAAAATATAATATATTTACTACATAAAAAAATGTTTAATTCCTAAAATACTCTTAAAAAAGAATAATATAATAATGACGTGTTCTAAACTCCTTAATCATAATTCCGTTTTCACTTATCAAATGATGCGTTATGATTTCTAATAGATGGCGTTATTAATATTTTTATTATTTAATTTTAGTAAGTGTTCATTGTATTGCTATAATATTTTATATCTATACTATACTAGCGATTTAGCGCGAGCGAAGCCGCGGGTTCCGCTAGTAAAATTATATTCTACAGAAATATGATATATTCTCGGCTATTTTACTATAATATGCGTGTTTCATACATATAAACGAAAAATTGTATGAAGTATCGTCGTCATTTTTAGTGCTAGAAGCTTGAAACTTATTTTTAGGCTGTTGATTTGATATAAATAGACTAGCGGAACTCGCGACTTTACTCGCGTTATACCTAGGGACAAACCCGAGTGAACCGAGGGTGAGTTGCTAGTACACAGTATATGTATTCGCCAGAATCGAACCTACGATTTTGATACGCTCTTTCTCTATATGGTTCCAATTTGCATGTCACGATAATCGATAGCTCTCCGACTATATATAGAGTTAGTGCCTCTGGCAGAAACGAATTCATGTTTTAAAGAAAAAGGAAAACTTGTGACATAGTAAAATTACCTTGGGTTTGCTTTAAGATTACCATTTAAATTACTACATAGTATAAAACAAAGTCGCCTTTTCTGTCCCTATATCCCTATATCCCTATGTGCGCTTAAATCTTTAAAACTACGCAACGGATTTTGATGCGGTTTTTTTAATAGATAGAGTGATTCAAGAGGAAGGTTTATATGCATAACTACCGGATCCCGCGGCTTTGCCTATGCTAAATCTAAGGAAGACCCCGAGCGAAGCGAGGGCGAGTCTTTAGTTTAAATATATAATAATTAATTCATTTTCACGTTCATTCCATAATATGAGATTTTGAAAGTTTGAATGGGTGATTGTTACTCAATAACGCCAAGCTGAATAGATTTTGATGAATATACATTTTTTATAGGACTCAATCATACACATTTCTTAGATTATATACATACTAGCAACTCGCCCTCGCTTCGCTTGGGCTTTTTTCTAGATTTAGCACAGGCAAAGCCGCGGGATCCGCTAGTTATGCATATAAACCATCCTCTTGAATCACTCTATCTATTAAAAAAATGCGCATCAAAATCCGTTACGTAGTTTTAAAGATTTAAGCATACATAGGGATATAGGGACAGAGCAAGCGACTTTTTTAAAAATTATGTAGTGATGTATGACCCATACAACATATTTTGGCATTATTACACACATCGCCTTCTAGTTCCGTGGTAAGATACGAGGCTTGCGTAACGAATACCAGATTTTAAATGCATACAATAACATTCGTGCACAAAAAATGCCCCCAGCGGGACTCGAACCTGCTACCGCTGGCAAATCAAGTACTACACAGTACAAACTGAGCCAAACTTAATACTTTAGAATAGGAATCGCCACCTACAAATTGGTTCGTGTCAACTGAACTCAACTTCTATGTTTTTGTTACGTATATATTAACTGGCATTTTATTACAATGTATGAAGTTATTTTTATGTACACGATAAGGAAAGCTCATTGGTCTTTTACGTTTTGAACTCGTGTCATATAATTAAACCTTGTGACGTAGTACATCGCGCTATATTAAGCTATATTTTGATAGTATTTTCATAGTTTGCAATAGATTTAGCTACTTAGGCTACATATTGGAGTTTTAGTAAGGATCCCTAATTTTATTGAATACCAGCATTTCTCGCGGCTTCGCACGCGTTCTAAAGACCGGAAACCAAATTCTTTCTGAGTCGCATGGTATACCTCGCAGAACTAACACCCGCCCTTTCCGTTTTTGTTACATTTTTCATTGATGCTCCACTCCTATTGGTTGTAGCGTGGTGTTATACAGCCTATAGTCTTCCTCGATGAACGGACTACCCAACACAAAGAGAATTTTTCAAGTCGGACCAGTAGTTCCTGAGATTAGCGCGTTCAACCAAACAAACTCTTCAGCTTTATAATATTAGTATAGATATAAAGCTATATAAAGCTATACAAAACTATATTTAGTGATTCAACAGCTTATTGAATACGATCACAGCAACACGATTACAAAATGGCCTTTATAGAGGTAGTATCACGTTAGATTGGTCTATCAGTAAAATGTATGGAAAACTGGTTTTACTTGAGCTTTAGCGTGGGCTTGCCTTACATAAGTTTTAAGCAGCTTTTGCCTTAACGATTTGTCTGGTATAGAGTTGTTTATTATATAAAAGAGTGTGGCAATGTTTCGTTTAAGTATCTTTTTGTATAGGCAGTGGTAGTCCAGCGGTAACGCTCTCGCTTGGATAACCGAGTGATGCGGGTTCAAATCCGGGTCTCGCACCTCTAATATTTTCATGTGCGAATCATTTGTAGCATGATTACCACTTGTCTTACGGTGAAGGAGAATATCGTGAGGAAACCTGGGTGTCTGAGAAAAACCTAGCGAGTTTTTCGAAAGATATGTGAAGTCCGCCAACACGCACTAGGCCAGCGCGGTGGACTATGGCCCGATGCCCTCATACTGAGGGAGGCCCGTGCCCAGCAGTGGGACTTTAAAAAAGTGTTTATGATGATAACATTTTTGTATGAGCCATATAAAGAAGGCACTTGCTGCGATAGATTGCTTTCTCTTGATGTGTTCTTTCGAATACAAAACTTATCATATTTTTAGGTATATACATACTTATATAGTCTATCCCTACTAACTGTTACAAATATACAGTAAAACATAGAAATTCTTTTTTGAAGTCGGTTAAAAAGTACCTAGGTTCGACACGATTGAACAAACTGTACACGATTGAGTAAACTGTGATTGGACAAAGAGTAGTCGCCAGTAGTGTTATAATTAATTTTAAACATTACTCTTGTAAAGGCTAACTGAAACTAAATATTAAATTATGGTAAGTAAATAAACAATTTGTATATGAATAGAGCCGTCTTATACCGGTCGCCGAGAATCGAAGCGTTTAGACGATACGATCGCCCGCTCGCTGGTATTCCAAAAATTTTCAACTGAGATAGCTTGTACGGTTTGAATAAAAAACATGTTATTTATTATAATATAAAAACGACACTTTTGGCGCAGTTTGTAGTGCCTACTTTCTTACGCCAGCGGTCACGGGTTCGAGTCCCGCTGGCATTCATTTGTTAAACTCGGATGTTTGTACTCTAGTTATGGGTGTTTATATTTATAATATGTATGTATTTAAACTTATATATGTAGTATATCAACTATCTGGTATCCGTAACACAAGCTTACTTCGTAGCTCATCATGGAACTAGACAACCCTGTGTGACTGGAATGCAAATATCCGAGTTTAACAAATCAATGCCCCCAGAGGGATTCGACCCGCGACCCCTGGCGCAAGAAAGTAGGATCACTCCTTACTGCGTCAAACGTGTAGTCAAATTATAATATTTTTTGCTGACGGTACTTAAAGCGTCAGGGCATATCATTCATGCTTATATATGTATACCTGTGTTCCGAACTTTTTTTTTCGTTTTTTAACCAACGTCCTAATATGCGTATGTTCTTGGGTTTGGTAACTTATCGCTGCATCACGGCCGATATACTTTTCAAGTTTTCGTTTCGGAATTATTAATTTAAACTCTTCTTATTAGTTAAATTATGTAATTGGTTGAAGGAAATCATCTAGTTTTCGCATGTGGCTTCGCTTGTACTATATAAAGAGTTGGTGAATTTCTTTAGCGACGTTACTGTGTAAAGTAGTAATAAATGTATACATTGGAATACTTTAGATTTTTAAATATGTTGGGATATTAACACACAGCGCCATCTAGTTCCGTGGTAAGCTACGAGGCTTGTGTTACGGATACCAGATAGTTATATAGCTTTAAATACATACATATTATAAATATAAACACCCATGAATGGAGTAAAACATTTTGTTCAGGAATGAATGCCCTCAGTGGGACTAGAACCTGCGACTGCTGGCACAGCAAGTAGGGTTACTAACCAAATGTGTTATTTGTATTAAACATATTTTTATAGATGCAGAAAGCGTATTGAAAATGAATAAATAAGTTCTGGGGTGCTGGGTTATATTTGTTTTGCTATGGCGCCATTTTTTTTAAAAATATCTATATCTTCACTACATAGTATAAAACAAAGTCGCCTTTTCTGTCCCTATATCCCTATATCCCTATGTGCGCTTAAATCTTTAAAACTACGCAACGGATTTTGATGCGGTTTTTTTTAATAGATAGAGTGATTCAAGAGGAAGGTTTATATGCATAACTAGCAGATCCCGCGGCTTTACCTGTGCTAAATCTAGGGAAGAGCCCGAGCGAAGCGAGGGCGAGTCGCTAGTATATTATATTATCTTAAAATTTTTATGAGAAAAATATTTAAAATCTCAACTTTCCTATTCCACCTGCTTTCGCAAACGGTATCACTTCGTATGTAAATTACAATAATTTAGTTGACACGTGGGCGTCTGATTCTCATGGCATTCGCTTTCGATAATATATTCGAATTAAGCATTCTTTAAAACAATGTGAAAACCGATTCACATTTAGCAGAAACTTACAAAATGAATACAAAAATACAAAATTGCCACCATAGTAACCTAAAGGTGTTTTCAAAATTTCAAATTTTCTTCAGCTTGGGCTTAATTCCAGATATTGACAGGGTCTGTCTTCTGACTTTATCTACTCTACTTCTACGGTCTTTAACATCAATCTGGATAAGTCTATTATTTTCAGCCCTTTTTAACGTCCTACTGCTGGGAGTAGGCCTCGCTTCAATACTAGGTGGATCACCACGTTAGCCAAGTTTGGGATATCGGACTTCACATGTCTGTCGAAAACTAGCTAGGTTATGTCAGACATGCAGATTTCCGCACTATATTTTTCTTTGCCGTAAAAAAATGATAATTATGTTAGAAATGATTTGCACGTGAAAATATGAGGTGCGAGACCCGGATGTGAACCCGCATCAGTAGGTTATACAAGCGAGCGCGTTACCACTGAGCTACACTATCTGGGTTAGAATATTGGCTCTCATACCTTGCTTCATGACATCCAGGCTCCAGCTATTGGGCGACGGTCTATTTCAGAGACAAAGGGTCAAATATTCTCGTAAATCTAAAAAAGTATAATAAAAGTAAGCGAAGTCGCGAGAAAAAGTAGCTATAAACTACCGTGAAACCTTTTAGTAGAAACAACAGAAAAACCCAAGTGCAAAATGAAGTTCAAAGTACAAAAGCTATAATGTGTCAACGAATGGACTAAAAAACTTAGGCCGGACAAAATGGTTTGCTCAACAAAACTAGTGTTACCTGTCACCTGACTTCTAAGTTATATTCCATAAGGTCTAGAAATGTTTGTTTTGTAGAATATTTATGTTTGACAAAAGAATGACATCCCGAGAGCCCTTGTTGAGTGGAAGCCATAAAATTTGCGGCCGTTTTCACTGTGCTTTTTAACTGGAGATTAAACTATAGTTAAAAATACAAATCTCTGAAATATATAGATTAAATAGCTTCATTATTTCTTTTTTTGAAAATTTTATTGAAATAATCATTATTATCGATACAGAGGTAGAATCTATAGGTTTTAGAATTTTTGTTTGTCTGTCTATCTATCGGAGAAGGTATTACGAGAAAATCATTGCAAAGATTTCGATGGATTTTGGTATGATGATGACTGTAAATTACGGTAACTACGAGTCTCTGAAAAATTAATTCTAAGCATTAAACATATCAAGGGACAAATCTGAGCGTCGGGGGGTGAGTCATTAGTTATAGTATAAAAAATATTATTAAAAAAATTAGTATCTCAACATTATCTATAAATATTAACACCCATTACATACTTTTATGGTCTAGACTTCTAGAATTTAAATTAGAAAGTAGTATATTCTCTAGATAATAGCCGTGTTAAGGATAATATAAGCGCAAAATCGCAGGAGTTCAAAAGTTTAAGGCTTAGTAGCAATTTCTTCTACTAAACTCATCTAGAAAAAGAGAAATTATAAAAATCTTATTATCTCCTACAAAGCTTATACTTTCTCAGTTTCACCGACTTGAAAATAAAGGTGTTTTGTTTTTTTACCAATATTAAAAAAAAAACTCTAATAATAGGAAGTATTCAATATTCATAGATTTAAGTTTATCTAGTTACTAAACTATCGTTTAAAAAATTGTGCCACCAGCCGAAACTTGATCTTTAACAAGCTATCGCGTTACATCCATTGTCCTATAGACTAACACTAAAACTAGATATTCTAGGTCTTATACTAGCTTTTGCCTACGGTTTTACTTGTATTTCCTTCGCATTTGCATTTTTGTTACTAAACTAATGCTGTTAATCTGTATGTCTGTTGCTGAGGTAGTATATACTTATTTTGAAACTATACGATATGATATGCGAGATATATATTATTAGTGACATGTCTTTGCTTAGCTCGAGTCCTTAAACTTTGAATGGTAAAAATATTTTTTGAGTCTTCTCAATCGTTTAAATTACCAACCCATTAAAGTTACATCGAAATCGGAATAATGATTTAGCATCGCTAATAGGACATATAGGAAACATATGACGACACGTTTGGTTCAGTTGGTAGTGACCCTACTTTCTGCGCCAGCGGTCGCGGGTTCGAGTTCCGCTGGGGATATTCATTTGTTGAGTACGAATGTTTGTACTCCAGTCATGGGTGTTAATATTTATATTATGTATGTATTTAAAATTTATATGTGTAGTATATCAACTATCTGGTATCCGTAATACAAGCCTCGTAGCTTACCACGGAACTAGATGGCGCTGTTGTAAAAATGTCCCAACATATTTTATTATTATTATATACTTTTATTTATATATGAAGATTTTAAGGCAAAATTGGTCTTACTACTAGCAGATAATTTTCAAAATAAAAGTCAGAAAAGTCTCATACAATAACAGTGTTTTTAAGCCTTTAAAGGCTATATTTTCAACTCCATCGTAAATACTGTAATGTACATAAACGTCATACTCACTTTGATTATAGCTAATTTAAAGTAAATCAAGCAATGAAATGGTAAAGAGTGAGTCAAATTTACGTTAAGCATTCCGATTATTTCTTTGTTTCCGTACTAATATTTTTAGTGTAAAAATTAAGGGTTTCGACCACTTTTCATATTTCCATACTAATATTATGCGTGAAAGTTATTGTCTTTTGGCTTAACACGATTGAACTGTTAAGCGGATATCGATAAAATTTGACTAAAATACATCCTTTAGATTCCCACTTAGCCACGGGCAAAATCTAGTTTAACTGTACTGTATAATACTTTTTTAGATTTACGCGAATATTTGACATTGTTAATGAAACTCGAAATCTTTTCGGATTTTTTCGCGGATTTATTTAGATTTTTGGGTTACCGACGTTTCGAATATTTTACAGCAATCATGGTCACGGGAAAAACTAATATAACAGGTGTCCTGGGTCGCTCCAAGTTATTGAATGTTGCTGTTTCGTAACCTTCAGTAATAACCCCTAATTGCAATAGCACATAACTCCGTTATTTTTCCGCCTTCCCTTATCGGTCTGTCGATTGTCCTATCAGAGTATGAGAGTAACAGGAATAGAGAGTGCACTTATGTTTGCGATTACACTTGTGCACTATAATATCTCCTGCGCAGTTGGCTAGTTTTAATGAAATGAACTCACAATCTTAAGAGTACATATATATAGACGTACGTACGTACAGACAATATTATATGTATATGCAATATATAAACGTCGCTTAGTTTTAATTTTTTCTATACCATTCGATATTTTACCTTTAGATAAGTACTGATAAGGATAAAATTTTGTAAAATTTCGCCAAACATTCGTTGAAGTACCACTTTATTATAAGCAGGTCGGTATATCGTAAAAATTATCGAAATCTTGATATAAAATGTGTTATTTTGTTAAAAATATTCGTATCTACCACCATTTGAGTAAATTATACGTTATTGGAGTGCCTCGGGGACTGAATTTTAAATTTTTGCGTGCAGTCGAGTTTGAATGAAACTTTAGGTTAACTGTTGAAATCGTAATACATATGGACTTAAAAGCTTTTATTTGTTGAGTTTTTTTTGTATGATTCATTATTTGTATATAAATCCTTACTTTAATATTATAAATGCGAAAGTCTGTCTGTCTATCGCGCATTCACGTCAAAACTACTGAACCGATTTAAATGAAATTTGGTACACAGATAGTCTAGAGTCTAAGAAAGGACATAGACTATTCTTCAAGGCGAAAAAAGGCTGTAAGGGGTTGAAATAGGGGATGATAGTGATGGAAGTTACGTCATTTTTAAAGCTAGAAGCTTGAAAATTATTTTTTATGCTTTTGATCAGATATAAATAAATAGACATTCAAAGTATGTAAAAAATTTATCCGAAAGGGGGTATTTTATATATCATTTTAAGTTTAGTATTATACCTATATAAGAGAATTTTATGATTTTTTCGTCGAGTTCTCGAGCTTAACTTTCATTCAGAAAAGTCATTAGATTAAGGTTTGATAGAAATTGAAATTGCAAGAGCCGTTTTTGAGATACATAGAAACAGAGAGATATCCGAGACAGTAAATGAATTTATATAAGTCATTTGATAATATTCATAACTTTAAAAATTATCGAACAAACTCTGTAAAATTTTAATTACCTTCAAATTACACCCATAATTAGAGTACAAGTATTCATGCACATCACACAATGCCCCAGCGGAGACTCAAACCCGAGACCACTCGCACAGGAAACGTGTCATCAAAATAATAAATAAACAATCGCTAAGCAAACAGAATGCTATAAGATCTAGGATACACTTAAATCGAGACGATACCAACTCTAACAATCTCATTGTAACACCCACATAAAGTGTATACATATTTCATTCAATATTGTTTCATTTATATTTAAATGTAAGACGATCTTTGTTTGTTACAAACTCTGAAACTATCACGACGTGCTTTAAATAAAAATAAAATAAAATGATTTATCCTATTCTTCTTTTTGAAAGACGTGTATAGTCCGCCAACACACAGTAGGCCAGTGTGGTGGACTATTGCCTGATCCCCCTCATATTGAAGGGAGACCCACCCCCAGCAGTGGGACGTTAAAAGGGCTAAATCAGACGCACATCGTTTTCAGAAATAATTAACAAAAATAATAGAACTAAGAAATAACATGAACATTATTAAATTGTAATTACATATTTGTTTAAGGTTTAATTTAAAAGTAAAATGAAATAATTATTCAATCATACCAAATTATACTTACTGATCAGCGTGTTGGACTATAAATATAAAGAAATATGTTGAGACCATCTAGTTTCTTGGTAAGTACGAGGCTTGTGTTACGGATACCCAGATAGTTGATATACTACACGTATACAAATTTTAAATGCATATCTATACTATCTATACTTATACTTATATACTTATTACTTATATACTTATTACTTATTACTTATGCTTATACTTATACTTATAATATAATTTATAATATATAATATATTATATACTAATATTATAAAGAAGTAAAGTTTGTTTATTTGTTAAGTTGTAAGGGGTAATCTCGGGATCTACTGAACCGATTTTAAAAATTCTTTCACCAATAGAAAGCCACATTATTGCTGAGTGTCATAGGTTATATAAAAAACCGAAAAATAAAAAGGCTTTTACGTGGTAGTCCGTTTTGCAAAGTGAATCGGAAAAAAAACGGTCGAATGAAAGCATTTCTTACGAACGCTGCCTTAACTATGAAAGATATATTTTTGAGTTCTAGAGAAAAGATGTGGAGCTTAAAAATGCCTACAAAAAAGTCAACGACAGCATATGTCTAACTTTTATATTTAAGTGACAAAAAGTAGTTTTTTTAATATTAGTATAGATAATTTAATTTTTAATATTAATAAAATAATTTAAATTATTTAAACATTCTGTACTAAAAAAGGATTATTAACATTATGCCCAACGAAGTGGGCACGGGTCAGCTAGTATATTATAAATATAAACACCCATGACTGGTGTACAAATATTCGCGCTCAACAAATGAATGAATAGCGGGCCTCGAACCCGCGACCGCTGGCGCAGAAAGTAGGGTGTTTAGTATACATAAGTATAAATAGATAAATAAATAGTAAATACTATTCTTTTTGCAATGTTATTTCTTATAAATACTCGATTTCTTAGAAAGAACGTTTACACTTAACGTTTTAAGCCAAGTTATTTAACCATATACGATAATCGACGAACCTAAACGATTATGTATTAGAGGAAATATAGAAGTGATACATACTTAAAGCTCTTGCTCTTGAACTTTTTTCAAGTCTATTTATAAATAGGCAAAGTTAAAACACTTTTTGATTTAAAGATTTTAAAGATTTTTATTGAACATAATAACATACATTTTAAAAACAGTTAGTTCGTAATTAGCTGCATTAGTATAAACTGTGTCGCAGCTAGTTACGCCCACCTCGGAACATAAGAGGGGTTATGTTCTATGGTAAAGTAAAAATACATTTTTGGTGTTAGTTTAGTAAAATTAAAAGTAGATTACGATTACGTTAGTTAAAGTTTCTGATAATAGAACAATGCCTTAAAAATTTAAGTAACTTTAACCATTTTCTGCATTTTTTTGGTTTAGAAGCCTTTTGCGAACTGTTATGCGACGCACCCCTTGTGTCATTATAAAAAGAAACTACTTCCACCACACTAACTCTATTTGAAATTATATTACTGACGTATATTTAAGATCTTCCCAAATATGGCATGAACCCGAGTAAAGCAATGAAAAGTCACTAGTCTTTATAAAGCTGAAGAGTTTGTTTGTTTGTTTGTTTGTTTGTTTGTTTGTTTGTTTGTTTGGTTGAACGCGATAATTTCTGGAACTACTGGTTCGATTTGAAAAATTCTTTTTGTGTTGGATTGTCCGTTTATTGAGGAAGGCTATAGGCTGTATTACATCACGCTACAACTAATAGAAACGGAGCATCAATGAACATTGTTGCAAAAATGGGAAGGGCGGGCGTTAGTTCTGCGAGATACCGCGCGATTCAGTAAGAATTTGGTTTTCGGTCATAACGAACGACGCGTGCGAAGCCGCGGGAAATGCTAGTATTTCATAAAATATTCAACAAATACCAAAGCGTCATACTTGCATATGTAGCGACTAAGCTCTTTAAACGGAGATTAAAAAAAACAAATACCTTATGAAGATGCTAGGTAGATGGCACTTCTATATTTTATTCTAAAGCTCAGACATTCGAACTATTTGCGACACGACCGCGCGGGGGTCTCTCGATACACACTAAGCTATTTTAATTACATAAAACACACTCCTTATTCAAGCGTAAAAACATAAGTTCAGCGTAAGCCGCTTCATTTGAACTTTAAGAAGAAGACTATAATTATATATACCTATACATCTTCACTACATAGTATAAAAAGTCGCTTCCCGCTGTCTGTCTGTCCCTATTTATGCTTAGATCTTTAAAACTACGCAACGGATTTTAATGTGTATTTTTTTAAATAGATATAATGATTCAGGCGATTCCTAGATTTAGCGCGAGCCAAGCTGCTAAACAAAGCTAAACGAAGCGAGGGCGAGTCGCTAGTAATATATAAAATAATTCATCCTCACTCTATAATTGATGATTAAACGAACTTACCTGTAAGTGAAGTTCTATCATAATTATATGAAGTGCTTCGTCCGAAGAGATTAGTAATGTTAGTAAAAAGTATTTATATTGACACTAAGTAGTAACGCATAGTTGCCACCACTTCCGCACTATAGTTGAGAAAAAAGATCTTAATATGACTAAAAATATTTTTAAATGTTTTCTTCCTTTTTTATTTTACCTTGTCTTTAGCAATGGCGACAGGGCCCCATTTAGTTTAGAGAGTAGAGATATTTCCGCAACTCTTAGGGCCATTATGGGTGGGAGGGACTTACTAATCTCTTCGGACGAAGCACTTCATATAATTATGATAGAACTTCACTTACAGGTAAGTTCGTTTAATCATCAATTATATTTCGTGCTTCGTCCTCGAGATTAGTAATGTTAGTAAAAAGTATTTATATTGACACTAAGTAGACGTTGAGAGTACGTGGAGGAAATATCGAAAAATAAATACAAAATAAAATAACAGTGATTAATTATTTTGTATCAGAATGTACATATTACATAATATGTAAGTAAAAGTAAAAAATGATTTACTTGTGATTTTAACTATATTCATATTTCAAAAGAAATATAATTATAATCAGAATGATCGTGTAGACCTGGCTAAAGAGGTATTATTAAATATGTTAGTAAATTGTATGTTACAAAATCTTGCAAAAGTAGAGGAATAGCTAGAAAAAGCCCAGAAATTTTCATAAAGACGTCTAAGGTACCTAACTAGTTTAAGTGCCATAAATGTGGGCGTATGGCGTGTGCTACCGGCTACGAGAGGAGCTGGTTTGACTAAAAATCTTTATCTTGTTTATATAATATGCAATAAGAGTTTTTACAGGGCAAATATCTACTGCAAAACAATATTTTCTAATATTAATTTCAGTACTATGAATTTTTACTTGATACAATTACATTTTTATAATATCTGTAACTTTGTGGGCTGTCTGCTGTCAGTTGTCACTTGTCACCATCTTGTCACTAAAGAAAGCAAAGTAATACATTTCTTTGTTGAATAATATACTATCTAGAGATAAGTTTTCATTTGGAAATAACGTGGCTTAATAATTTAAAACTATAAGTAATGGCATCACATTTTGGTAATTATGAGCAATGAGCTGCTCTGTGACTGACTAAATTGAGCTTCATTATTAAAAAATACTTGTAGAAAACTGTATTGTTATAGGTTCATACGTGTTATAAGACCGTATTATTTGCAGTTTAAAAACAACGTCTAAGGCAAGAGTCATATTGCATAATTGTATTACCAGCTAGGGTCTAGGGATATCAATATAATATATAAGTAGCCGGGTGGGACATAGCGTCTTAATAAATAAGAGTGTCGTCACGATTATACTCCGGCAAGGTGTTTGGTTGCCTGGAGAGTTGGATCCCTGGAATAAGGAGTAAAGAATTCATTAGAGTCCAGTTTTAGAATATTTCATGTCGATAAGCGTGTAAACAGAGGGGTTCACGATTGTGAGCCAGTAGGATATCACTACAATACCCTCAGCTTAATCTGAAAATAATTAACGTAATGCATATTCAAATGCACATTAATTGTTGGTTATGCATAGAAAAAATAATGGTGTAACCAGTTAATATATGCTTAAACTGCTAGGGCTTCAGTGTCTTTTTGCCAAAAGATATAATTACTACATTTTAATTTAAAAACTAGTAAGTTAAATCGATTTGTGGGCATAGAATATTGTCAAGATTTTTTGACACCGCTTCGTCATTGTAAGAAGGTTCCCTTTCAACAATGGGATGGATCTGCCTGGGCTTGGCTAACATGTTATTCTGAAACTTAATGTATGAGGCAGAAATTAAAATGTTTGGAGTAATTAATATGAAACTGTAAGTTCTAGATGATATATAATGACATTACAGTACCGGACCAACGTCCACTAGCTGTTTGCCCGTTACGAGCTATATCCCCCGTAGTTGAGCGTCAGAAAAAAAAAAAGTTCATTCGTAATTCTATGTATTAAATGATCAATAGAATTAGTCATCCCTTTAAGTCGGGTAAAATAGAGTCTAGAAGGGACGTATATTTTCCGTAATCGTAATATTACCAAGTACATGCAAGGTAGTTGCAACGTTCCAGAATCCAGCTCTTTCGTATACGGCTGACCATATTCTACAGCAGGGCAGGCTGAAACTAACAATCTTAACAAATCAGTAAATAAACGTGTATCTTAAAGCGTTTTGTTTTTTTTTTTTTTACTTTTCTCCGAAAATAAACTTGATTGCCATTTATGTTTATCTATGACATAGCAAATAATATAATACTTGCACGATTTAGAGGGCACTTATACACTTTAAGGATTATGTGTGATCTCAAACTTTTGAGCACAACTTTTATAAGTAAAGCGCGTTAGGTACACATCATCAAGGTATATCGTTGATAGATAACCACAGGAACGCTATAATTTAATTAAAGTATCAATAATTTAGTAAATATTGAACGGTGCTGTACAGATGCTGAATGGTCATGTCACAGGTTACAGGTCACATGGCTGAATGCATTAAATCGATTATTTGATAACAATAATTCTGGGAGCTTGGTGAATATTTAACAAAAAATAGGCGTCTTTAAGATCTAAAGTCGCGGTATAGAAATCTTTTGTTACTAACTTTAGAGTTATACGAATATTCTCTTAACTTTAAGCGAGATGTGTCGATAAACTTATTTTAGCATTTTAAAATTAAAATAAACCTTCATAATTCGGTTTTGGTATTAAGGACACATGCGATATAAATGAATTACAGTATGGTTCGCAATTACAAATAGCTCCAATTGTCAATAATTTATTATTATTGTCAATAAATTATTACTAGGAGGTACTAGTTATCGAATAAGAATACAATTTTTTGTTTAGGTATATAAGTTCGATTGGAACTATTAAACTTCATATCATTCGTAACCATTAAAGAATGACAGCATAATATAACGATTTCGACTAATTGAGAACCATTGTTTTCGATAATATGTAAGGCTACCTGCATATCATACTGGATCTAGGTCCGGCAGTTTGCTTGGGCTGTTGCCTGTAGGTGAGCGACGAGGTTCCGTGAGACACCTCGTTCCCCTAATTGCAGGTGGTTGATTTCGCTGTAGACAGCGCGCCGGCTGCCTGTGAACCAGGGCTCTCGTTTTCCAGACGTTTTCGTTCAAATTTCTGCCTGAAGTATCCATCACATGCACGGAATTGATAATCTATATTCATCTGCTCTGTGGTCACATGAAAACATTAATGTTTCTTAAGGATTATAGGTTCGAGATCTAAGCTCGATTAAGAAACTGCTTTTGCAGTTTTGTGTGATCTGACAGGTTGTTTCAAATAAAAATTTCTTAATTTTACTTGTGGATAACTGATCCATTAATTTCATTCTTATAATAGAATAGAGAACAAAATTACGTCTGGTATTTCAGATTCTTAATGTTGTATGTCACAAAAGATTCGTCAGACATACATTAGGTCCTTAATGTAATACATTATAATATACCTTATTCTAGGCTGTAATAACAGATGCCAGGAGCTTCTGTTGCGCCTCGATAGCTTTGTTTCAAAGTCCTTAAAGGATTAATAAGCATCGTGGCTATCTTATATAGCCTATATTTCTAGACTGTAATCTAGATTGTTATTGATGGGCCCGCTCCTAAAACGTCTGATAGGTCAGAGTTTTACACACGTCACGTATCTCGTGGCCAGCAGGAGCAACTTCAATGTTCGCTGGCATATGGCGGCGGTATGTCTAATGTACCGACATGATCGATTTAGCTTTCGATTTGATTCTTGGTTTAAAACAAGAAAACACCATTTCCTTTAAAGTCTGACAAGAAAAGTTGAATATTCTTAAAACTGTGATGCGCGTTGTTCCCTTAGAACACTCTGGCACAGCTTGGTAATTCTTTTTAAAGGCCTTTAACTCTGGTGCATTTTTAATTTAAGGCTATGATAAGCGAGATCCATTACCATATTAGAATGAAGCGAAATAGTTCCTCAGAATGATCTGGTAAATTCAATTAGAGGTTATTAAAATTACTACTACCCTCAAACACTCTGGCAGAGTTTTATAATTGTATTTAAAGCCCTTAATATAATAAGCGGCGGGACAGTCCCTTAGACAACCCTGGTGCATTTTTAACGTAAAGGCTATTATATTATGCGCGAGATAGTCCCGCAGACTACTCTGATGCATGATTTAAGATAAGGGAGGTGCATTACCATATTATTCGAATGTGGCGAAATCAGTCCCACAAACTGATCTGGTATATTCAATTAGAATAGGTTATCAAAAATAACGTCGTCAAGTTATTCCCTCAGAACGCTGGCATTGGTTTATAATTCTCTTTTTAGAGCCCTTAATATAAAAAGCGGCGGGATAGTCCCTCAGACAACCCTGGTGCATTTTTAATGTAAGGCTATGATAATATGCGCGAGATAGTCCCGCAGACTACTCTGGTGCATAATTTGAGGTAAATAAGGTTTTAACAGGCGAAATAGTCCCTCAGACTGATTTGGTACATTCAATTAGAGTAGGTTATCAAAATTACTCGTCAAGCTGTTCCCTCGGAACACTGGCATAGGATTATAATACTCTATTTAGAGTAGGTACCCTTAATATAAAAAGCGGCAGGATAGTCCCTCAGACTACTCTGACGCATAATTTGAGGTAAGTAAGGTTTTAGAATGTGGCGAAACAGTCTCTCAGACTAATCTGGTACATTCAATTAGAATAGATTATTAAAATTACTTACAATTCGATAGTTCTTTGTCGAATCAAAGCTCGAAGTTCCACTTTAATTATCAAGTCAATTTCTCATTACTTTTACACTTGGACATAGTAACGGCGTATAATATGTACTTATTAGTGCGAAACTTTAACGTACTTAATTTTTATTAAGAGGTGCGTAGTGGTTGAGCACTAAACTGCGAATGAGGGGGCCCTGTCGCCATTGCTAAAGACAAGGTAAAATAAAAAAGGAAGAAAACATTTAAAAATATTTTTAGTCATATTAAGATCTTTTTTCTCAACTATAGTGCGGAAGTGGTGGCAACTATGCGTTACTACTTAGTGTCAATATAAATACTTTTTACTAACATTACTAATCTCGAGGACGAAGCACGAAATATAATCTATATTTCGACGAATAGTAAATATATACGTAACTCTACTAGTAACTAATAAAGATTGTACACCCGAAAACAGAAGAAAATAAATAGAAACACAGAAAATATAGGAAAAAGTACAAGAGGCGGCCTTATCGCTAAAAGAGCGATTTCTTCCAGGCAACCTTTAGGTGTAGGAAAATGATATAAGTAAGAGGGGGCGCGAAAAATAAATAAAGAAAAAAATAGAATGTAAATTTGTAAAATATATTTATCATACAAATATAAATAAATAGAATAGTAAATATATATTTCTTGGCGAAGGTTTATCAAAATCTGTATAGTAATTTTCTTAGTTAGTTCTAAGATAATCAAATCAAATCAAATCAAATCAAAATATTTTATTCAGCATCAAAATTGTTACAATTTCTTACTGAACGTCATGAGTCTACCACCAGTTCGGAAAGAAGAAACCTCTGACCTGAGAAGAACTGGCGAAAGAAACTCAGCGGGGCTAATATTTTTTTTATCTTAATCTCATTCTTTTTTTTTAAATTAAATTGCATATTAACAATAATTCTATATGTTGAAATAGCCTGGCGGCGATCACATCATTCCCAAGGCGTACTGTCTTCTAAAAAATCGTTAATCGAATAATAAACAAACGTTCCTTCACAATTTTTTTTAAATCAGACAAAAGTACGTAAGTAGTAGGGCTCATCACTAGGTTTAGCACGAGCGACGCCGCGGGTTTCGCTAGTATGTAGTAGTATAGATAGCGGGAAGCGACTTTGTTGTCATACTATGTGGTGACTAATATTTATGACAAATTGTTGTAAATGATTTACACTTGAAAATATCAATGGTACGCGACCCGGGGTTTGAACCCACTTAACTCGGTTTCCAAGCGAATAGTAGTAAGTAGCCGAGTGGTAACGGAACCATTGGGCTACAGCTGCCTTTTCCTACACAAACACTCGTAATAAATTACCGTTATTTTTGAAATTTTTAAAACGGCAAGTGTCATATCGCGTGTTAGTACTCGTCTGTCCACTTTTGCTGTTACATTGTTGTATTTTAATAAACTTGAAATTATAAAGTTGAGAAGATTGGATGGTATTTGTTTCTTTGAACGCTCTTGTCTCTGAAAATTTTAAAGATAAAGAATTGAAAAAGTATGTTTGAATTATAAATGAAACTATCTTTTCGGATTTTGTCGCGGATTTATTTGGATTTTTGGTTCCCGACGTTTTGAATGCTTTACAGCAATCATGGTCACGGGAGAGATGATTGCTGTCCTGAGAAATGGACTTATGGGTCCTAATATTTATAATATGTATGTATTTAAACTTATATATGTAGTAAATCTACTATCTGGTATCAGTAACGCAAGCCTCGTAGCTAACCACGGAACTAGATGGCGCTGTGTGCAATAAATAATGTCCCAATATTTTTGGACAAGTCAGTCTCTCACATGACCGAAATAGCTGTAAAGCATTCAAAACGTCGGCAACCAAAAATTGTCTGTATGTGAAAGTTACAGACGGACAGTTAAATAAATATATGTATAATATAATTGTTAATAACACAAAAATATTTCAAACAAAGCTTAGAATTGGTTAATTCTTAACAAGAGTCGTATCGGAATATTTTGACAGATAACTTTCTAATGATTATGGGCGATGACAAGTAATTTTGTTGCACCTTAGATTATGGTGTGTAATAGAAGTGGCGTAACTTAAATATAGATATCGAATAATTATTATAGATTTTTTTACTTTTTTAAAAGCTACGCTTTATAAAGCATGTGAAAAGGGAACTTTATAGTAAAAAAATAAATAATAAGTTTATATATTAGAACATTAACACACAGCACCATCTAGTGCCATGATAAGCTACGAGGCTTGTGTTACGGATACCAGATTGTTGATACACAACAATATATACCATACAATATAACTTTATAACTTTAAATACATACAATATACATATTATAAACGAATGCGGGATTCGAACCCGCGTGCGCTGGCACGGCAAGTAAAGACAACTCAAATTCACAAATGTTTTTATTCAGTACTTTCTCATTTATTTCTATAGAATTGAATATTAACATTGCGAGTACATATAAATAAAATTAAAGTGTCTGTTTTTTATTTCAAATTAACGGCTTTTCACTAAATGCATCTAAAGGTCTATTAAGGTACTTACCTACATCAATAAATCTTATATATACATTATATATATTATTAAAATTTCTGTCTGTCCGTTTGTTTCGGCTAAGCAGAGCTAAAAATTATGTGCTTATATTATATATATTATAATACGTATATTGACTATCATGCGCTTTTTGTCATTTCTAAACGTTAGTAATCTATGGAACATGGACATCAAAAAGCTGTAAAGCTCTTGACCTAGCGAATAACTGTTTGTGAATTTTTGACATCTATCTTTGAGAATCTCTTATAAAGTTGTTAACCTATGATTATATATTAACTAGCAATTACCGCGGCTCCGCCCGCGTTCTAATCACTAATTAAAATAGGATTTGGTGATAGGAAAATGATAATTTAGGGCTATAAGTATTTTTTGATGCCAAATCATAAAAAAATAAAAAAAATGTCTAAAAATAAAAGATCTGGAGAGTGCCACCCCTACCACCTAGGGTAATAAAAAATAGCTTACGACCTATACCAGATCTATCAAATCTACACACAGAAAATCATAAAAATCGGTCAAGCTGTTTCGGAGGAGTTCGATAGCAAACATTGTGACACGAGATTTTTATATATTAGATTTAAGCCTGTGATGTTGCATTACTATTTTTCACTAGTACTTCACTAAACTGAACGAAACTGCTGTGATGTAGTGGCTAGCATATAGCAGTATAGCCAAACATTCAAAGGTTCTGAGTTCGAGTCCTCGAAGAGCACGTAAAGCAATCGGTCCTGCGCCTTAGCTCTCACTGAACTCTATTTCTAACTAACTCTACTACGAATATCTATCTTAGAGTTTGGTTTAGTTTGTAGTGACCCTACATGCTGTGAGCGCTGTCGCGGGTTCGAGACCCGCTGGGGCATTCATTTGTTGAGAACAAATGTTTATACCTCAGTCATGGGTGTTTATATTTATAAAATATATGTATTTACAGTTATATATGTGTAGTACATCATCTCTCTGGTATCCGTAACACAAGCCTCGTAGCTTACCACGGAACTACATGGCATTGTGTGTAATAATGCCCCTAGTTTCTATCGTGTACAGAAAGTAGCTATCTACATAACTCCAAGCCAATAAATAGAATAAAAATTGATATAGTACCTACCTATTTATAAATATAAATAAAAAGGCATGTTTCTTTTTATGTTTGTAGTCATCATCATCAGCCCTTTTTAACGTCCCACTGTTGGGCACGGGCCTCCCACGAGGGAATCAGGCCATAGTCCACCGCGCTGGCCTAGTGCGTGTTGGTGGACTTCAAATGCCTTTCGAAAAATTGTTAGGTTTTCTCAGACATGCAAGTTTCCTCACGATGTTTTCCTTCAGCGTAAGACAAGTGGTAATCATGATATAATTGATTTACACATGAGATCAGAGGTGCGAGACCCGGATTTGAACCCGCATCACTCGGTTATCCAAGCGACCGCGTTACCGCTGGGCTACCACTGTCTTATGTTATAATGTTTGTAGTATTACATTGTTAAATTATTTCGTGGATGCTTACGAAGCTCTTTTAATTTGTATGGTGTCCTCTATACATTCCTAAACTTATCGTACTAAGATATATAAGATCCCTATTAAATATAAAATCATGTAGATAGTATTGCTTCAAACGAGAAGTGAACTCCCACTTAAAACCATACATTCATACTGTTAAGAATCAAGCTTAACAACTCAATAACCAGTTACATGTAAAAGTTACGATTACTAAACACAAAGTGGTATAACTAACAGAATACAAAAAAAAAAACACAAAGTAAAACGATCCATGACATAGAATGTGTTTACAAAATTCTTACAAGTTACAAAAAATGTAGAAAAAATAAAAATAAAGTATCATGAGACAGATACAAAAAAACTTGTTAGGTTGGATCGGTGTATTTATATAGAGTTGTTATAACGTTGTTTTTTTATTCAATTATCTAAATGTTTATGCGGCTTAGTGGTTATCTTGTATAGTAACAGATGTCTCAGGTTCGATTCTAAGGCCTAAACAAAAGTGATGCTGAAATAATATTTTCAATTCAATTCTCTTAATGATGGCTTCACTGACATATTGTGTCAAAAAAATCTCAGTAAGTGACGTCTTAGGTCGTGTCAAAGTCTTCATAGGTCCTGAGTTTAAGAAAATGTCCAAATAACAGTCGAATACGCCACAGAATAAAAATCAAATAGAATAGTAATAGATAACTTGGTTAGCAAACATATAATATTTCCGTAACGAAAACCGGTATTGTTTCTTAATATTTATTGAACTCGTTAGTATCATTTAATTTTATTTCATTCATAAAATTATATCGATATTGAGATTAAAGGAAGAGAAGTTTTGTAAATACCGGTTCTTAGGCAAGGACACGTTTTAGGACCGTTTTAAACTATAGTGTGCCCGTTCTAATAGGTAACGGTATGGTACTATAGTAGTGTCAATGTACTCTCTTTTAACTCACTCACTCATTGTTTCACTTCACTGTTTCTTGTATAAAACTAAATATATTAAACCTAATCTACGAGTAAAAGTCCCATCGAAATCAGTCCGGCCGTTTCAAAGGTTATACGGAACGAATATACCGACAAAATTTTAATAATTGATTTTTTCATGGAAAGAAATTACAAACAGACACTTCAATTTTATTTAATTGTACTGACATTTTTGCATACCATTATTGGAGCGAAAACGGACTGTAAGCACTATAGTGTAGACCTATCCTTATCTACATCCTGTCCTTACACTTACCGTAAAAATGGATAAAGTGAGTGAGTAATTTTATCTCACTATCCCACATTCAGAAATATATTTTATTGTGTATTTTCAGTCGTAACATTTACACTTTTTAATTTTTTACGAGATATAAAATACAAATTGCTTTTTGTTTAATCTTAAGTGAGTAACAGGTTTTCTTCACAAATTTATTTAATGTCACTTTATAGAGATGGACGTATAATAACAGATAGAAGTATTTATAGGTATTATTTATGGGATACGAAGTTATGCTTTTCATGTGGTTTCGCTTGCATATATATTTTGTTTATATCTTTACTTAATATTATAAAGCTGAAGAGTTTGTTTGGTTAACGCGCTAATCTCAGCAACTACTGGTCCGAATCGAAAAATTCTTTATGTGTTGGATAGTCCGTTTATCGAGGAAGACTATAGGCTATATTACATCACGCTACAACCAATAGGAGCGGAGCATCAATGAAAAATGTTGCAAAAACGGGAGAAAAATACTTCTTTTGATTTTCAGCCTTTAGAACGCGAGCAGAGCCGCGGGAAAGGCTAGTTATATATAAGTGATTTGATGTGATGATTTGTTTGTTTGTCGTCACTTTATTTATAAATAATAGAACATATCGTAAACGGCAAACGTAGTGTAGGACGCCCTCCAGGCTGGAGGCTCCAGCTAGATGGACCGACGGTAGTCGTGAAGTGGCTGGCAGTGGTTGGATATAGGTGGTGTAGAGCTGAAAATCGAGCTTAGTGGCGTGTCATAGGAGAGGCCTATGTCCAGCAGAGGATGAATACAGGCTGAACATGATGATGATGATGATGATGATGATGATGATGATCGTGAATTTTTGGTTAGGCTATTTTTTTATTTCAGTAGTTAAATTATGAAGCTTAAAATGATATAGCAGTTGAATGAATATAGCAACGTTTTACTAAAATTCCCATAATTTTTTGTTTGATTGTTTGTTGTTTCATAGAAATTGACGAAGACATAAACTAAAGTTTTACAAATAATAACAAAACAACTTAAGCCTTATTTCTCTATAAATAAATTAAATATGCTTGAATTTCTAATTTATATTATATATTGAAAAAAACTAATCTTAAGGTGTTATTTTAATTACATTATTTAGAATATTAATACATATATAGAAAAACTAATTAAGTTTTTTGCTAGTTATTATTTTGTTTGTCATAAAATTGAAATATTTGCATAATGTGTATGTAGATATCATAATAAATAAATACGTTGGGTTATTATCACACACCACCCTCTAGTTCTGTGGTAAGCTACGAGGCTTGTGTTACGGATACCTGATAGTTGATACACTACACCTATATAACTTTAAATAAATACACATTATAAATATAAACACCCATGACTGAAGAACAAATATTCATTCTCAACTAAAAGAATGCCCAGCGGGACTCGAATCTGCGACCGCTAGCACAGCAAACATGTCGTAGCATACAAACATCCTATTCGCCATATTAATAAAATATGTAAAGATATTACATCTCAATAATATTGAGAGCATTAAATTTTTATTTTACGATCTTGGCCGACACTTTTGGGAATACTTCGCTCAAGTGGTAATAACACCTCTATAAAACGATCGCACGCGATCTAAATTAAGCCCAGTATCCACTGCCACAGGCTATATAGCGATATAGCGTGCATTTATTTATTAGATCTGTCACTTGAAATATATTTTAGTTTTATCATTATTTGCTTTATGTTTTAGACTTGTTCAAGGTAGAGAACATTATTTTAACGTGTCATTGTGTCAATGTGACACACACAACATGGCATTTAAAGTAGATGTGAAAGATATACATGTATATTTTGCTACTTGATCTTTTACTAGGTATTTGATTCAAACGGGACTCGAACCTGCGAGCGCTAGCGCAGCAAGTAGAGTCACTACAAAATGAGCCAAAATCGTCGTCATAGCTATATCTGACGTTTATAGCATATATCCGGTGCCATTTGGTGGACAACAAACCTAAATATAATAGGCATAAAAACAATTACAGACAGACCGATGTTAATTGAATTATTATTAGTAAATTGTCGGTTAAACCAATAATTGGGGGGTGTTAACTGCACCATGTAATTTTTATACGCTAATGTGTTTATTTAGATTATGGCTACTGATTTTGATGCGTTAGCTTTCATGGTTTTTGCCTAATTTCATGGCTTTTTTGTTAGAATATACTTTGTGTGGACTTCTTTTATGCTATATACATAATATAATAAAATTATTAGTCGAATCTGTATATTTAATTTTTTAGAATTGAAATGGTCATTAATATCGACAGAAGCGGAATCTATAATTTTTATAATTTATATCTGCCTATGGGTAAAACTTTTATTACTAAGACTGCTGTCCGTCTGTCTCTCCGTCTGTTACCAGGCTGTATCTCATGAACCGTGAGAGTTCGACAATTTAAATTTTTACAGATGATATGACAATCAATACTAAAAAAAAGAGTAAAATACATATTTATACAACGGACATGATTTTTTGCTGTTTTTGCTTTATTAAAGTATATAATAAGAATGTTCTACGACCGTTTCCGGCCACGGCGGCCAATCTCATTGAGACTAGCCAATTGCGCAGGAGATATTATAGTGCACAAGTGTACGCGCAGACACAAGTGCACTCTCTATTCCTATCACTCTTATACTCCGGTGGGACGACTGTTCGACACGACCAGTGAGAGCTAAGGCGCAGGACCGACGGCTTTACGTGCTCTCCGAGGCACGGGGGTGCCTCACCGCCAACTTCCCAACTCCGGTCGGTCACTGAGACTTGCTAAAAAGAATGACTCAATAACTAAACTTGGCCCGACCCGGGACTCGAACCAGTAGAGTTTGTCCGTTCCTTTACTGAATTTTGTTATTTTTAGTTATTTGAGTCATATTATAGTAATGAAGTTGCCTGTCAAATAAAAATATAATCCTACACATGATTGACGCTCACAGTATGTTAATATTATAATTGCTCTGAGATTGAGATAAGGTTTTTTCGATAAGTCTTTCCGGACTTACATAAACGTTTTACAACCGTGTTTGAATATTTAAATAGACACTGTGTAAGCGGTCTAGTGGCTATTTTGTCTGAGTTCGAATCCTGAGTCAGGACAATTATAGTTATGGATACTTTCTATCTCAGTAATGGCTAGTTTAAAAGTGGGCGGTATGAGTGGAGATAAAGTAAACCGGTCAACGACAAATCTCTTAGATCTCATGTCTTCTTGTTCTGTCAAAACTTACAAAACGTCAAACTTTACAAAAATATGACGAAACGCCAGCGGTTGCGGGTTCGAGTCTCGGGCTACTATTATCTATGAAGTGGTATCTGTAACAAAATAAAAAAGGTTATTATAAAACTTTCAAAACTAATCTCACTGAACCTACCACTAAACCAGCTTGTTTTAATTTCTATTTCTAATCAATTAATTATTTTACTAACAAGCCTAGCCTCAAGCAATTCCTATTATTACAACATATTTTATTGAAAGCTACCAGATACGTATAAATCGTTTTGAGCAACTAATAATAATATAATGGCTTGCTAGTCTTAGTACAAATGGTACGGTGAATTTCTGGGTTCGATTCTAGGACCAAGTATGAAGTATGAGTAGGTATGAGATGTGAAATTAATAGTGCCATATCCCCATGAAATAGAGCATATAAAGTTTTCGTCTCTATAATTTATAGGTTACGAGTTCGTCCCATGGGACTGCGAGTTCGTCCGTTTCCGCCCACATACTTCTACCCATTGTTACCCAAATTTAGTCAGGAGGTCTTTTTTTACTTTATTTCTGGTATCAATTACCAAGATAATATTTGTTTTCGAATTATTATTGTTTATTGACTATCTATACTATAATATTATAAAGAAGTAAAGTTTGTGTGTTTGTATATTTGTTAAATTGTAAGGGGTAATCTCGGGATCTACTGAACCGATTTTAAAAATTCTTTCACCAATAGAAAGCCACATTATTGCTGAGTGTCATAGGTTATATAAAAAACCGAAAAATAAAAAGGCTTTTACGTGGTAGTCCGTTTTGCAAAGTGAATCGGAGAAAAAACGATCGAATGATAGCGTTTCTTACGAACGCTGCCTTAACTATGAAAGATATATTTTTGAGTTCTAGAGAAAAGATGTGGAGCTTAAAAATGCCTACAAAAAAGTCAACGACAGCATATGTATAACTTTTATATTTAAGTTACAAAAAGCAGTATTTTTAATCTTAGTATAGATAATTTAATTTTTAATTTTTAATATTAATAAAATAATTTAAATTATTTAAACACTCTGTATTAAAAAAGGATTATTAACATTATGCCCAACGAAGTGGGCACGGGTCAGCTAGTTAGTCATACTTTTATATGAGGCTCTTATTATCTTGGAAGCAGCAATGAAATGACGCCTTGATTTGTGCATGGGTAAATTCGCATACGAAATTACTAAGCCTATTCTTTTATTTTTGAAGTAGCCTTTCACTCGCGACGTATATTGGTTATTGGTTGGTTTTTTTTGGTTATTATTGGTACATTGAAAAAAATAATATAATGTCATTAAATAGAATCCTATTTTTTTATTTATATATAACAAAATATGTTTGATTCAGTGTAGAATGTTTAATCTACTTACAAAAAATTAAATTAATTCGCTTAATATATTTTTTTAATTATTAACTGCATTATTATCGGACTCTCTCTTTATAAAACAATACACGTCAAAAACATTGTTTCTCTATTTTTTATTTATAACCATTTCGTAATTAAAAACTTTTGTGTGCGCGATGTCATTTTGAACTGACGAACCAATAGCGAGCCGGAAAGGAGCCCCCTCCGCCTTACCTCTTACCACCAAATTGGCCGATAAATCGCCTCTGCGCAACTTGACGGCCAGCGTTCTTTTTACATGACGCGAATTATACGTTTCAGCGTTTAGTGATTCCCATACAATAAACAGTTCTTAACTTTTAGATTTTACACTTAAGTAATTTAAAATTAGCAATACGCGCGGCTTCGCCCGCGTTCATTTTTTTATCACTACTAAACTTCATTCAATCGCTGGGTTGAATATTCGCTAAAATTACTCCAACTATAATGTACTCCTGAGCGGCTACCTATTTCATATATTATGTGCGGCGTGCACTCCTCCTCCTCTCCTGTTATTGTAGTTTTAGTAGGGTTATTTCTTGCAATTAAAATAGCCTATATTAATCAGTGATAATGTAGCATTCAAATGGTGAAAGAATTTTTAAAATCGGAGCAGTACTTTTTGAGCCAATTCGTTACAAACATACTTACATACATACATTTCCTCTTTATAATATTAAGTATAGACTTAACGTACTAATTACTTAATTAGTGTATTAAAAGTCCTTAAAAAGCTCAAAGTTTGGAACTTTTTTAAGTATGACTTTTCGGATTTCTAGTCATTATTGAAAAAGAATTCATCTATAAAAAATATATGTTGTTATAAGCAACACCTGTATTCACAACTAGAACAGTACGAATTTCAAGTAAGAAATAAATATGACAGTACCTTTACTCGAAAACAAATAAACAAATAAATTATAAATGATTAATGTAGTGTAACACTATACTAAGTTGCTTTGTAAAGCCGGAGATAATATATGTATATGTGAAGAAAGTAACTTATGCTTGTTTGTTTGTAATTTGTTAATATTAATATTTTTCTATACATAAAATTACATTTGATGAGAAATTAATGAAAAAATGTGTGTTGGTTGATTTTGATGATATTTTTAATATAGTTCGAAGATAGATTGTAACTTGGAGTTACTTGTAAGTAACATAAAAGAAACTAGCGATTCAACTTGGCTTATATTCACTCATACATTTTAACAATTACTACAGATTTTTCATAAATTAGACATTTTCTTGGCTTTTTTCTACTATAATATGTATGTACCTTTCTTTTGAATCAGTCTGTCTATCGATGAAAACCGCATCAAAATCCGTTTCGTAGTTTAAAAGATATAAGCGTGAAGTCACGGGTAGCGACTTATTTTTTAATTAATACTATGTTGCTGCAATGAAAAGATTCGTTAACCAAAAATTTCTCTAATAAATATGGAATTTTATAAGATTGTATGGTTCGCCTTTTTTGGAATCACGAACCAGACATACAAACATATAGACAAAATTGTAAATTTTTTTTTTAATATTTTAAGTTTGAAATCAGAACAGTAGAGGAAAAGATACTGAGGTACTTTGTCTTTGCCTATTTATAAATAGATTTTTTGGTTGGACCTCTGATGTTAAGAGCTATTGTTTTACAGAAAACTAGATTTTTTTCTCCCGTTGATTCTCGTTCGTTAATGTTTTTGACTTTTCAAAATATGAATTGATAAAAACCTTTAAAAATATCCAGAGAAATATGCAATTTCTTTCAAAATACTCCTCGATTTTCAAAGTCGAGGTTTAATCTTTACTTTGGTTTTGGTCTAATTTACTTTGGCTTATTTGTTATTATTTTATAGGGTCTCTCGAAAAAAATATCCCATTCAAAAATGTGTATGGAAAATCAATTGTTCTACCAATAATTGAACCCACGACCTGTCAAGTATCGCCACACACCCCAATACACCCAACTTCACATTTCAATTTGCAATAAACATGTTTGCATTTTATAGTGATTAGAATATTTTATGACGATTATATTTCATATAACGACATTCACGGTATATTAAAATTTACTTATAATTGGTTGTAGGATTTTACCCGTAGTGTTAACGTGAATGTGTGTTTGTCTGTTTGTTTATAGGCTATATTTAGTATGTTGGGACATAACAAAAAGCGCCATCTTGTTACATGGTAAGCTATGAAGCTTGTGTTACGGATACCAGATAGTTGATACACTACACATATATAACTTAAAATACATACATATTATAAATATAAACACCCATGAATTGATAGTACAAACATTCGTGCTTAAGAATTGAAGGATAGCCCCAGCGGGACTCGAATTTGCGACCGCTGGCACAGCAAGTAGGATCACAACAAACTGAGCCAAACGTGTTATCATTACTATATTACATTACTATATTAGATATCCTGTGAAATAATATAAAATTTAAAGAAATGTCAATTAAAATATACACAATGACACTATGGGTACAAAGTTTTTCTCTTTATTTGTTTGAGGAGTATTAAAAAACTATAAAAATACATTTTGTTTAGATTATATTTTTTAGATATAACTAACTGTACTTTATCTTTCTTTACAGATAATGAACGAGATCTAGTGAAAGATTCATTAGAAATGGCGACAACTAGAATTCCTGAAATAGAGACGAACAGAAAAGAATGTAAAAACGAAAGGCTTCCTGCAGTAAAGCAACAGGAAAAACATAAAGTAAACGATAAAACGAACGATAAGTTAAAAATACCAACCATAGAAATGAATTGCTACAAAGTCAGACGACCCTACCTCCATTATAGTAACTTCGGGTATAAAGAAGAACTTTCTAGAAGAATCCACATTAAGAAGGAATATGGTTTTTACAATTACTGCTTTATAAGTGTTTGCCTCAGTTTTATTCTAGGATTAGTAATAGGTGTTGCAATCGTCGGATCTCCACAAACTAGAGTGATTTCTTCTAATTTTAATCCTAAAAAGTTAGAAAGAAATAGTTCAACTAGAAATCTGAACTCAAGAAGTTTAAATTCTATTAAACTATCTGATAAATTAGATAATAATTTAGAAAAAGATATAGATAGCTTTGCCACTGTATCTTTTACTGGTGCTGTTGATCATAAATATAAAATGGACGTATATCCTAAAGGACTTACAGAAGACATGAAAGAAATATTGAAAGATAACAAAGTAACGCATCATAAACATTACATATCAAATATAACATCGAAACATGTTCCAAACGGTAATACAGTTCTATACGAAAATATTTTTTGGGGTCCAGAAGTAGAAAATTCAATGCCACAGGGCTATGGAGAGAATTCAGCTGAAATTTGGGAAAGTTATGTTGAACAAAGCGAAGTAGTTAAAATGGAGGCAGGCTGTGGAAGAATGCAGAACCGTCTTATAACATTTAAAGATGGGATTCAAGCATGTGTTCGCTATAGACAAAACACTGACCAAATTCAAGGTGAAATTTTTAGTTTTTACGTAGCCAGGTTATTAAATTTAACTAATTTAGCTCCATCTGTGGTTAAAGTTGTTGATTTAAAGGATAAATTATGGCAAAGTGTTGCCAGTGATATAGCAACTGCACAATGGAATACAAATCGAGCAGTAGTATTAACCCAGTACATTCCCAGCTTGGAATCTGCAACGATACCAGAAATATTTAAGCCTTCTACGAGACATTTAAACAAACAAGACGTTTTCAAGATAGTCTTAAAAGAAAACGCAACCAGTGACGCGAGTAAGCAAATATTGATAGATAAAATTAGGATGAAAAATGTCAAAACGAAGAAAGATATTGCAGAAGACTTTGATCATATCGATGCTAAGCTAAATAAGAAAACAAATGATTTGTTTGTAGAATTAGCTCAATGGTCAGATCTTATTATTTTTGATTATTTAACAGCAAATTTAGATAGGATTGTAAACAATTTGTTTAACTATCAATGGAATGTAAATATCATGGATGGACCAGCCCATAACTTAGCGAGGAAAATGGACAGTGGGCTATTATTATTTCTGGATAACGAATCCGGTTTGCTCCACGGTTATAGACTTTTGAAGAAGTACAACGTCTACCACAGTTTGATGTTGGACAATTTGTGCGTTTTTAGAAAGAAAACTGTAGATGCGTTAAAAAAGTTACACGAATCTTCTGTTAGTGCAAAATTAAGTAATATATTTCATAAGAAAAACAATGCAGTGATAAGAGACATTTTACCTCCTTTGCCTGAAAAAAATGCGAAAATTTTACACGAAAGGATAGGAAAAGTGTTAAGTCAAATAGAAAAATGTGAACAAAGCTTTTCAATTAGATAGTTTTCTCTAATGAAATTAAAATCTCCACGGACTCTACACGTTTTATAGTTGTGTAATTGAAAGCCAAAAATTGTTTAATACATTCAATGTAGGGTAACTGTCATTTAGAAAAGGTAAATAGATGAAATTTCAGTAGTTAAAAAAATTGTGAACTGCCTAATCACATAGGCCTATATTTAGAAAGCTAGTCCATACTATATATGTGTTAACTTTTTTTACATATTGAGAGTTCGCTAATACTAATCGCAGGTGCATTTATAGCTCCGTAGTATAAGATCCAAAGTAAGATCATTCTTCACTCATATGCTTGTAAATCCATCATTTACATTGAACTTTCTTTTATGAATAGTGATTATAATGTAGTGAACAATCGTGATACAATACATCAGATTTTTTCCGCAAAAAATAAAAAAAAATAAAAATCCAAATATAAATAACTGTTGTAATAAAGATGACATTATTCTTATGTAAAAAATTGTTTTAATTATATAACTGAGTCCTATTTGTATGTTTTTGATATTTGTATAGGCTAAGAGACGGGTGTTGAAAATACGTTTAAATCTGAAAATTTTCGAATATTTTGTCAATAACCATCACTTTTGACAACCGTCTCTTATACTATAAAGTATTTATATACACATGACTGTATGAAGAAAGTGATATAAATCTATTTTGATACCAAATAATTAATATTTATTGTAAAAAATGTACGTGCCAGTAATTAATTTGGTGATATTTAAAACTTAGATAGTAGTTTTGTAAATATGTGTTAAACTGTCTAATGTGAATAGAAAATTATTTATATGAAAATAATTAGTGATTTGATGATCGGGATTCGATTCCCGCGGGATGTATGTTTATGTCGATTATATAATATCAGTCCTTGTCTAAATAAGTTATAAGATTACGTTGAATCTTCTTAGCTTTGTAAATGGAAAAGTTTCCTAAGAATTTCTCTAAAAAATAAATAACCTTCACATTTTTCATAATCTTAACTGAAATATTTGTGATTCTTAAATGAAACTATATCGGATTTTGTCGCCGATTTATTTACTGCCAGTTTCTATAACCTATCTACCGATAGACCGGTAGATACTTTCATACGATTTTGACAGGTTGTAACTTTTAATGTGTCAAATAGTATGAAAGTAACTACCGGTCTATCGGTAGATAGGTTATAGAAACTGGCAGTTAGACTTTTTGTTTCCAACGTTTTGAATGCTTTACAGCAATCATAGTCACGGGAGAGACTTAGTCAAAATCCGATGAGAGTTTAAGATTTTGTTTAAAATGTTAAATATTCGCTTAAATCTAAGTATTGTTAGTGATTTTATAAGATATCATAAAAACTAAAAATCTAATCCTTCCATAGAAAGTAGTAGAAATGCGAACGCTTGCTTTATTCTTACATATATTTGTTATATTTCAATCAATGTTTTTACTTATACATAAATTTTTTGAACAGTTTTTTGTTTATAAAATAAAAGTAGCTTAAGCTACTCCTTGTAACTTCAGCTATCTACCAGTGACAGTACCACCTCAATCGGTTCAGCCATTTTGGAGATTAACCGGAACAAACAGACAGACAAATTTGATTCACAACATTAAAATATATCCATTTTTTAATAATTTCTATGTTGGGCTTAAATTTTGACTTCCATTCATATAAATACCATGAAACTTTTCCATTACACCGTCAAAACTAACACATCACCATAACAAAATCGGTCAAGTAAAGGTTCCTGTTACGGCAGCATTATAATACGACATTATGTAAATATATGTAAAAATGTGTAATTACAATAAATAAACTGAGTAAGACGACGTGCTTTTTATTATTTATACTTTAAGTTTTGTCATAAATAATTAATAGTTAAGGAGTATCTGTTTCTTTAAACTAAAAAATGTTTAAATATGTATGATAATTGATATTTTTGTCGCCAAATTTTTATTAGCTATTAGTAGTATAGTAGTCAGCTCTTTTTAACGTCCCACTGCTAGGTGTGGTCTTCCTTCAATACGAGGGGGATCAGGCAATAGTCCACCACGCTGGAAAAGTGTGGGTTCGGACTATACATGATTTGTGAAAACTTGCTAGATTATCTTAAACATCTATGTTTCCTTACGACGTTTCACTGTACAACAAGTAAAAAAAAGTAAAAAAGTTAATTGACAAATTTTATCAGTAGGTACATTCTATTGAAACCCCAGAGCCTCTGCGCTAGTAAAAACTGTATTGCAGGAGTCAGTGACTGCCCCATTTAATTAATAATATGTTTATGCCAACAGTATGTATATATAATGCAAAGAAAATAAAAATAAATAGAAAACAATAAAAATAAAAAGAAAACAGAGAAGTGGTGCGAGACCTGGTATTTGAACCTAATTCACTCAGTATTCCAAGCGAGTGCGTTATCACTGGCTTGGATACTACTACTATCTAGAATACATATCAATTTTAGGAATAATAAAAATATTCTTCCTAACAATAAAACCTAGTACAAACAAGCATGACCTTAACTAAAACTAATAAAAGGCAAACAGAAGCCGCCTCCAACCGACCTAATGTAGTCATGACCGATATAATTAACCTTTACAAGAGTATTGTCCTACAGACTGCGATGCACTTGAAACTTATCATCGAAATTCTAAATTATTCAACATGGACCGAAATATCTTTCGAAACTCTTATTATGTTTAGGACATGTTGGGACATTAATATACAGCTTTATCTAGATTCATGGTAAGCTACGAGGCTTGTGTTACGGATACCAGATAGTTGATACACTATATAAACATAACTTTAAATACTATAAATACCATTACTGAATACTGGGGAATAAGCATTCGCACTCGTCACACAATTTATGCCCCCAGTGGGACTCGAACCCATGAACGCTGCCTTGTGCCAGTGCCACTGTAGTATCACTAAAAACTGGCTAAATGTGTCGATAAATAATGTGTCGAAATACAGACGAACTAAGAGCCTTCCTGATTTTCAGAGTCTGCTTAAATGAAGCAATAATGTAGAAGTATAATAAAGAAGTTCCCCATTTTTATTAAAATTTTTAAAATATAAGTAAAATATTACAAAAATATAAAAAAATATCTACCACCTCAAAAAAATATATACAATATCTCAATAAATAAAAATGTTATGAAACTTTAGAGTTGCGCTTGTAAGAATAGCTTTGTGACGTCACACGGCATGAATGACCGTAGTTTTTTTTATTTTTTTTTTATTAGGTCTATCAGCGATTTTACATCAATAATTCGCAAAACTTAAAATAATTACAGTACATGCTTATGTAAAATCATTATAAGATAAACACTACATATTTAGATTTAATTAGACTCAGTTACTAGTATAGTATGTAATTCTTGTAATTGACAGCTACACGATGTAATAATAAAACTAATCTATATTTAACTAGCGATTCTTCCTTGCTCCGCTTGGATTACCAACCCCCTTAGTATACGTTTTTTACAAACTTTGAATTTATTTTCTTATTATTATTAAAAAAAATTGCCAATTTGGTCGAGCCATACTCGAGTATTGCGTTTAGCAACATGCATTTTTTTTATTAGCTGGTTAGTTTCATTAAAACTCAAAAACGGCTGGATCGATTTTAATAATTCTTTATTTATTTGAATGGGAGTGTTTCTAGTATAGATTAAGCATTAAAATAGGGTAAAACCAAAAGAAGCTATAAAATCGAACATTTCTTTTAGAACTTTTATTTTGTATAGGAATTAGTTAAAACGTACGATTCAAACCCGAGCAAAGCAAAGGTAAATCGCTAGTAAGAAATAAAAGGAGTAGACTAACTTCCTTTCTTTAAACCTGATAAAGTTTTGAACCAAACACATTCTTATGCCAATTATATGACATTAATTAGTTCTGTGCACTAAAAAGGGGAATTTTATTTTTTTTTTATTTGCAAAATAAATCTGTATAGAAAAATTCCCTCAACAGCCAATAAAGGAAAAAAAATGAATAGTGAATATAAAGGGGTCGCGAAACAAATGCTTTTCAACCTTATTTACTTAAAATACGGTTAGATTTTGATTATTCTCTAAAATTAAGTTTATTTTTAAATAGCAACCCTTTCATAAGGAACACAACAGTGACTGGCACATTGAGATGTTTAAAAATGCTAATTAATTTTGAGCTATATTACAAGTGTATAGAATTGATTTTAGTTTAATTATTTTTGTTAAGATTTTTAATATCAATTCAATACGAAATGGACTCTACTTTGTAGTAAGTAAGACTTATATTACTTTCAATGTAGAGTATATGGAGAAAAATAAAAAATAGTGTGACTTGCCATAACTAAACGAATTCAGTCATTGTCAAATAATCTTTAGAAAAAGTTCGTTTTGAAATTTGAAATAAACTTAATAAAGTTATAAGTATTAGTGTTAGGTTTTATAAATATGAGCTTAGACATTTGTATAACTAGTTATTAACCGCGGTTCTGCTCGAACTTTGATTAATAGTTGGCCCATGTTCCTCCAGTATATATCTATACATCTATATATATAAATATTCATTTATTTCAGAGATTAAACTGGGACCAACTGACAGACAGACAGACAAAAATTTTTGCTTGATTTGATTTTGAATTTTGAATTGATTTTTTGATGTTAGTACCGTATACACTTTTATATGCAAAAACTGTTAATTTGAAATTAAAAACAGACACTTCAATTTTATTTATATGTAGGTATTAGATGTAAAGATTATTTCGTGCATACTTTCCCCGTACTTCTACGTAAATATATATATACATTAAAAATATATTAATTAATCACTATAGAAAGATTCATTCGATTTGAAAAAGATCCTAAACTAACAAATTCTTAGGGGTACGCAATATAATTTACTATAGAAAGAGCCTCTAGCTAGCTAGCTATGTATGAATATAATGTATATATATATTAAAAATCTGTCTGTAATAACTGATACTTTTTTTTGATTTTGGCGAATATTTTATATTTTAAATAAAATTGTCTTTTTGTATTTTTCCACGGATTTATTTTGCTTTTTGGTTCCCGACGTTTCGAAATAAAAACGTGAAAAATAATTCAAATAATTTATTTCATTTCATTTTTTAATTTAGAATAATTCTTATCAAACATTTCTAGAAAAACATCGATCTCTGATTTATTATACCTAGATATTTTAAGTTACTTCTTGTTTGGTTTATATTATAATAACGACATGACAAACGTTGTACTGTATACATTTGATTTGATTTTATAGAAAATTTATATAAACTTTTGCTCCCGGTAAAATGTTTTACTACGCATGCGCAAAACAACGTTGCTTAGCAACGACTTATTTATAATTGAATATGTCATTTACTGTCTAAATGTATAAATAACTAATTAATAAAAAAATACATTTTGTAGTGGACCGAATTGTAAATCTAAACCATTCTCGAATTCACTCGAACACACATAAAACTATTCATCAAAATCGGTCCAGCCGTTTAGGAGGAGTTCAGTGACATACACACTCACAGAAGAATTATATATATATAAAGATATAAAGGAGATATAAAGATTTCTAAAGATAATAAACTCATCAACTACATATTTTTACTTAATACTAATTACATACTTTTTACACGCATGTACACATAAACATATATACATACATATATACATGAACAAGCACACGGTACCTATTTACCATTTAATACATTTATCACAATCCCACACATATGTTCATATGAGTGATAAACAAATAAATGATTATTAATATTGTAATATTTAATGCAAAATAAATACCTAAATAAACAACTATATTGTCTTAAACTAAATTTGTTAAAAAAAAAAAACTACTAGAAAAAAATAAAAAATAATATAGTTAAAAATTTGTCTTAAGTCTATTCTGTGAGTGGTCTAACTATACAAGTCTTAAGAATGTTAACGTTTATGACGGTACATGAAAAATAAAAAGAGTTTAGTATCAAAATGTACATAAATTGTCAATTTTTAATATTATGTGGTGTTCGTATGTAAATATAATTTTTAGGTGATATGATTGTTTAGTGCTTATTATTATTTTATGTCATGGAGGAAGGAACTGCCAACTGTGATACAGGCTCGGCCTAGTACTGTCGGCAGTGACTAACCAAAATTCACGTAAGCATTATGTCTTGTAATTAGCTTATTTAAAACAAGAAAACTGTAATGAAATGTAATTTGTGCCAATAAAGGTATTATTATTATTATTATTATTTAAAAAAAATATTTAACTACAGAACCCACACAGTCAAACCAATAAAACTCTTGTCCCCTTTAAAAAATCTCACAAATAAGGGAAGTGAAGACCCGGGAGGTCCTAACATAATAAATTAATTCAAAAATTACTCTTATAACACAATATAAAGCAAATATTACTCTTATAACACAAGTATCAGAGTTGAAAATGCTTTACCTTTGTTAAGAATGCATCAAATATCTTATAATTCGATGCGTCTTGTTAAGGGTTGTTCGGGGTGTGTTAAATTTGTTGATCTGATTATTTGAATTTAGATATTTTTAGAGTTTTTTTAATAGTTCAAAAGTAGCAGCAACTACTTAAATTTGGATATTCACCGATTCGATATGTTTAGCACTTGTACCCCTTTTTTACACATTGGTTTTTAAGTATACCACCACCCCCTATATAATGAGGCAGTCGTAGCCCAGTGGTAACGCGCTTGCTTGTATAATCGAGTGATGCGGGTTCAAATCTGGATCTCGCACCTCTGATATTTTCATGTGCGAATCATTTCTAGCATGATTACCACTTGTCTTACGGTGAAGGAAAACATTGTGAAGAAACCTGCATTTTGCTAGCAAGTTTTCGAAAGACATGTGAAGTCCGCCAACACGCACTAGGCCAGCGCGGTGGACTATGGCCTGATCCCCCTCGTATTGAGGGAGGCCCGTGCCCAGCAGTGGGACGTTGAAAAGGGCTGATGATGATGATGATAATGATAGTTACGTTAGTACGGGTAACGATAGTACGGGTTAACGTATAGGATACATTTTACTGCGAGAAAACGTCTAATTTATTACATATATCTATACTAATCATTAAAAATAAAACTATAATTGAATGACTGATTAACTGAAAAAAACTATACTAAACATAAAAAACATTTTTTTTTGTAAATTATTATTGATATTTATTATAATAAAATTTATATTTTGCTATTTTTGTGTACTAACATTTATTTATTTGTCACAGTATGAGCATTCTTTTAATACTTATACGTACTATTATTAAAAAAAAATATTCTTTGGCTCTATGAAATATTCCTTATCATCTTAAAAATATATAAAACATAAACCTCCTCCTTTTTGAAGTTGGTTAGTAAATTATACAATCTACAACCTTTTAAAAGGATTCACCAATAATGATAATAACCGCATCAAAATTTATTACATGGTTGTTTTAAACAGACAGAAATATTAACTTTTATTTTTATATACAATTCTGCATAATAGATAAATTTGGATGCCATAATAGTTCCATAAATAATTTATCTACGACTTGATTACGTACCTACTAAGTCTAGACAATGATATTTTTAAAATCTGTTATGGGTGAAACGACTTAAGCTACTATGGTTCCGTAGCGGTTAATAATTAATATTAATGTCATATATACTGTAGTAATACTATACTACCTTAAAGCTTCTTACTTTTAAATTTTTTTTAATGCTTCGTAGAATTTGATTGTCATTTTTATTCGCGCGCCTTTAAGCTTCTAATCTCTACAAAACTTAAGAGATTCACTCCAATCTTATTTAAATATAGCCAAACAATTCATCAAAATCGTTCCAGCCGTATTGGAGTCAATAGAGAACATACATACAAACAAATAAACATAAATATTTATATTTATAAATACAAGAATAACTAAAAGTAAAATAAAATTTCTGCTATCGCACTTAATCGTACTCATTCTAATTCCATCAAATTCTTCTATCCCTATCGCACTTAACTCAAATTCATTTCACATCTCTTCACGCATAATCAGTTTTCGTATTTACTTACGGAACCCTAAAAATGACATTTTATTGGTAAAGGTGTGAAAGAATTATGGCTTACAACAACAAACGGGTTTCAAATAAATTATTTTATATACAATATATAAATATTACTAAAATCTATTACAATTTGACGTATTATAACTATAAAAAACTTCACTTCCATTAGGTTTGTTGATTGTGACATTTAGATATTAAAAATCATATAATTTAATTTTTGTGATGTTCTAACATATTTTTTTAACTGCCTCGGTGGTGTATTGGCTAGCATGTACGGTCGTACACCGGAAGGTCCTGGGTTCGAGTCCCGAGTTAGGCCAAGTTTATTTATTGAGTCTTTCAGTTTCGTAAGTCTCAGTTACAGCCCGGAGTTGGAAAGTTGGCGGTGTTTCATCCTCGTTCCTCGGAAAGCATATAAAATTTAGGCCTGAACTCTCACTGGTCGTGTCGAGAATTCCTCCCACCGGAATATGAGAGTGATAAAGAACAGAGAGTGCACTTGTGCACTATAATATCTCCTGCGTAGTTAGCTAGTCTCAATAGATTTGCCGCCATGACCGGATCGGTCAGAGAACAAATCAAATCAAATCAAAAAAAATTATTCAGCATAAAAATTGTTACAATTTCTTACTGAACGTCATGAGTCTACCACCAGTTCGGAAAGAAGAAACTTCTGACCTGAGAAGAACTGGCAAAAGAAACTTAGCGGGACTAATATAATTTTTTTATCTCTTTTTTTCAAATTAAATTGCAAATGAACAATAATTCTATATGTTGAAATAGCGTGACGGCGATCACATCAATACCAAGGCGTACTGTCTTCTAAAAGATCGTTAATCGAATAATAGCCATAAACATTAGATAAAAGCTAGTCACCAATGACTGGAGTACAAACATTTGAGCTCATCGTACAAGTAAATGGCCCCAGCGGCTATCGAACCCACGACTGCTAGCACACAAATAGGTTCACTAAAATGTCAACGAAGTGTGTAGTCAATAGCTTTCTTCGTTTCTTATAGTTTTCTACTAGTTTTTTAATTGAACCTACTTGAAAATACAAAGTAAATGAAAAATCGTATACTACCTAAACTATTAATCACTACATAGTATAAAACAAAGTCGCTTCCTGCTGTCTGTCTGTCCCTATGTATGCTTAGATCTTTAAAACTACGCGACCAATTTTAATGCGGTTTATTTTAATAGATAGAGTGAATCAAGAGGAAGTTCTATGGCGCTAATTATTTATATATACAGGATTTTTATAGGGGTTGCGGAAATTTAGACGTAACTGACTAATTTCATAATAATCTGTTTAATGTGACAAACAAACAAACAAAAGAATCAACGACCTAAATTTATTGCATTTACAAAATCCTACTAATATTATAAACGCAAAAGTTAGTAAGTATGGATGGATGGATGTTTGTTACTCTTTCACGTAAAAACTACTCGATGGATTTTAATGAAACTTTACAATAATGTAGCTTATACATTAGAATAACACATAGGCTACAATTTATATAGATATTGCGTGAATTGTCCAAAATACGACGATAAGTGTCAAGTAAGTAGTAAAAGTCTACCATCTGCGAGCTATTCTGGCGTGCGCTGCCAAAACCGCTAGAGTAACACATAATATTATGAAATGTATTATGGAAATGCTTATCTTAAACAAGCGACTCACCCTCACTTCGCTCGGCATCGTCCCTAGATTTAGCGCGAGCGGGTTCCAATAGTCAATAATAAAGTAAAGATAAATCATTCTGTCTTTCGCAATATTTACGCATAAACGCGTTAATTAATCGTCTTGAAGTCGATTGTTTGTGACACACAGATCGAATTCAGGCTCCATCTTGACTTTAAAAATGATAATATTTTCTCAGATTTACTCAAGAATTTTAAAACTTTGAGATACCCTCGTTTTGATCGCGTTTCTAGCTTTAACAGCAAATCTATACTAATATAATAAATAATATAATAGTTTGTTTGTTTGGTTGGTTGAACGCGCTAATCCCAGGAACTCCGATAGTCCGTTTATAAAGGAGGGGAAGGCTATAGGCTATATTACATCACGCTGCGACCAATAGGAGCGGAGCATCAATGAAAAATGTTGCAAAAACGGGAGGTATTTGGTTTTCAGCCTTTAGAATGCGCGAAACCGCGGGAATGGCTAGTATACAATAAATAGACTTCATATAAGTATCTCTTATTCACCACTCCTTTTAGAATAGAAATTATCCTGAAGAACCCCTCTCAACGGAAGGTAAAGGCCTCCTCCAGAACAAACGACTTTAACTACAGTCGCCAATAATCCAACATGACGGACTTCCAAATGGAGTAGTAATTAGTATGACGTCACATTGCACATTGTGTTTCGCTTATCTCATACACAAACTGTAGACTTACATATAAACAGACCAACATTTTAAAACTACTGTTTTAGTATCTATATTAATTTTTTTTTAAATATGTTGAAACATTATTACACACAGCGCTATCTAGTTCCGCGGGAAGCTACGAAGGAAGCTTGTGTTACGGATACCAGATAGTTGATATACTACGTATATAAGTTTAAATACATACATATTATAAATATAGACACCCATGACTGGAGTACAAACATCCGAGTTTAACAAATGAATGTCCTCAGCGGGACTCGAACCCGCGACCGCTGGCGCAAGAAAGTAGGGTCACTACAAACTGCGCCAAACGTGTCGTCAATTTATTATAATCATTGTTTTTAAAATATTTCATATATCAGATTTCGCTTAATTACTGTTTTATTAAATAAGAAGCCGCGGATTCCGCTAGTAAATGTATTCAAAAACTTTCGTCGAAAACCACTCTATCCATTGGTGAAAACAGCATGAAAATCGGTGCAGTAGTTTTTGAGTGTATCGCGAACAGACAGACAGACACGGCGAAGGACTTTGTTTTATAATATGTAGTGATGTATAGATAATAAAACGGTTGTTAATTCTATACAAAAGAAATATTATTATATTATTGTACTCATGAGTTGTGTTAATACAAGTTATACCTACTACAAAAAAGTTTTACGCATATATACGAGATATTTCGCATCATGTGAAGTGCGAAAATTATGACCGTTTTATTTATTATTAAAGAAACCTTATTTACTTTTCTTATTTGATCATTAACGTTATAATATAACTTTTACTATTTAATCGTATAATTGAAAGCACGTTTCTGAAGTCAAAAGTTCGATGCTTGTATGAGTCATTAAATTAAATTTTTTTGGTTTTTGGGAACCAAAAATAAAAAAAATATGTTACATTGACAAAATCCGAAAAGATAGTTTCATTTATAATGTCAAATATTCAATTTAATTATTTCCTTTAATGGCTTCCAGAGACCAGTTAGGCAAAGTTGACTTCGCCAAATGTCGCGTAGAATGGAGAATACATGTTATAAACTGATCAGTGGATCGCGTAAACCTAAGAAAGTATTAATATTTGTCAACTTCATGAATGTTAAAAAGCGAACTAATAAGAAGGAAAAAATATTCGTTTGAGTGTTCATTTACATAATTTCTTATATATAAAAATGTATTTTTACGTATAACTAGCAACTCACTCTAGCTTTGCTCAAATTTGTACTTACTTGTTTGGCTCAGTTGGCAGTGACCCTGCTTTCTGCGCCAGCGGTCGCGGGTTCGAGTCCCACTGGGGGCATTCATTTGTTGAGCACAAATGTTTGTTCTCCAGTCATGGGTGTTAATATTTATATTACGTATGTATTTAAAATTTCTATGTGTAGTATATCAACTATCTCGTAACCGTAATACAAGCCTCGTAGCTTACCACGGAACTAGATGGCGCTGTTGTAAAAAATGTCCCAACATATTTTTTTTATATGCATTTCAAACAGTGTACATTTCTCAGGAATTAACTTCTCATAGTAAAAAGTATTCTATATGTTGATCTAGATAACTAGCTATCATTATACCAAATTCCATCAAAATTTGCTTAGTGGTTTTCTCGTGATGCGGTCACAAACACTCAGGCAAAAATTCAAAAATCTATAGTTTTTCTTCAAAGTACAGACAGACAGACGAATATTCTAAAATCTATTCTCTGTATCGATAATAATGACAATTTCAATAAAATTTTCCAAACAATATTTAATGTATAAATTGACTCGGGCAGAATATTTTTATATGTATAGATTATTTTATGCCTTCTAGTGCATAATACTATGTTACTTCATTAACTTTCCATATATTTAGTTCATTTTTCAAAGTCGAATTTTAAGTCGAATCGAATTTTCATATTGATATTCTTTATTCTGTGGCTTCTAGGCGTGCCATTTGGGCACACATTACTTCGCCAATGTCGAGTAGAATGGAAAAGACATAGTGAAGATTGAGAATTGCTCGGTGAATCAAATTTTTATTACAAAAACTAAATTCTGACATTCAATATCCAGATCAAACAGGAAATCTCATGTTGTAGGTAATTTTCAAAACGTTACATTAAAATAGATTTAGTTAGGCCATTATACATAAATAGTCATCGAATTACTATCAATTATATTGTAAAAAGCTATGTTTGAAATTCAAATCACTGACAGACACATCAATTTTGTTTTATCTATACAATAAAAATGTCTAGACGTAAAAATTTGTATTGCATAATTTCTTGGTTTTTGCAAAATGGCCTTTCACACGACGCTTTATAATCGCGCTGTTTTAGCGCAATAGATATTCAACTTTTAAGAGTATTTTTAACATCACCCACCACCGCTCGGATTCATTCCATAACGGTAACCTGCTTGCTGTATCCTCAATATTGATTCGGATAACCTGCCATTGTTATACCAAATTTCATCAAAATCTGTCTCCAGTAGACAGTTTTTCCGTATTGCGGTCACGGACGGGAAGACTGACAAAAAATCTTAAAACTATAGATGCGTCCTCTATATCAATAACTGGCGACACGCCCTCGCTTCGCTCGGGTTCGTCCCTGGATTTAGCGCGAGCGAAGCCGCGGATTTCGTTAGTTTATTATACATATAAACCTTCCTCTTGAATCACTCTATCTATTAAAAAAATCGCATCAAAATCCATTGCGCAGATTTAAAGATCTAAGCATACATAGGGACAGATAGACAGGGGGAACCCACTTTGTTTTATACTATGATGTAGTGATGGTAATGACTATTTCAATGCGGTTTTTCAGAAAATATATAAAATTAAACTCAGATTTTATTATTTGTATAAACCAAATCAGCTTTTCAGTAAATAATACTAATTCATTTATATATAGACGGACGGTTATATAAAGACTAAAAAGTGTTACATGATCGTAAAATACGGTAAGGAAAAACCTGCGTCAGTAAAACGTGCGTCGACAATTCATATATTTGAAAGTGTGTAAGGACTCTAAGTTCTAGGCAAAGTATACATGACTTGATTTAAGCTGATTATCTAGATAAATGACATGTTAAAAATCTTTGTTCATAAGTAGAATACTATTATAATAATTGCGTAACTTTGTGTTTGTGTGTAACATAAGTTTTTTTTAATTTGACCTTCTCGTGACATTCTGACATAGGCTACGTCATATGTGCTCAAATGACACGCTTTGAAGACATTAAAAAAACGAATTGATTTTTTTTGTTATTAGAAGTAGTATACATAAGCTTTGTTGCTTTTAACTAATTGCCGTAAGCGTATTTTAGACGGTTGCTTCCTCATACGATTTCGCCCACTTCAAGTTTTATTTTTGATACAAAATTACCCTATGTTCTTGTCCAGCGTTCCATCTATATTTATACTAAAATTCATCGAAATCGCTTCAGTGGTTTAGTAAAAATGTAACAAACGGAGAGACGGACAGTTACTTTTGCATTAGTTTATTTACGTATGATACGTTAGTGCGCCTCAATAACCTGACAGCTTACCGTGGATCACTCGACTTGATCGTTGAATATTTTTTATCTTTTTTAACTTTTAAAGTGCGAAGTTGAATAAATTATTTCGTATAAAATGTCACATCTTTTTATTAATAAATGGACTGAGAATTATTTTTTATGTATTCAGTTATTTTTAATCTATACATATTGAAAGATAAGAATGTACATATGTTTATCTTATGCCATTTTGTAAGTGTTTAAAATGTCTATTGCCAGGTGTATTTATAACACCTCACTGCTGGGGGTGGGGCTTCTATATGAGGGTTCAGGCTGTAGAAACCACACTAGCATGAGGGTTGAAGACTTCACATATCTTTTGAAAACTTGCTAGGTTCTCTTCGGCTCTTCTCATCAGAATTGCTTCCGAGCCAGTGGTAGCTTCCTCACAGAGTTATATACTTCCATTTAATTTAAAATCTACATTTTAACTAGCATTTCCCGCGGCTCTGCTCGCGTTCTAGGTACCGAAAACCAAATTCATAGATTGCATATATTACAGTGTGATGTTTATAACCTGTATATCATTAGGTTATATATACATACCAAATTTCATCTAAATCGATTTAGTGATATTTTCGCGATGTGGTCACAGACATACACTCTAAAAACTATAGATTCGGTCTAAGTAAAATTACACGACTGAGAATTTATAACGTAAAACTGAAGATTCAAAAGAGCTTGATTTGATACAACTAGAGTAGCAAGTATCAAAATCACTGATCCTATTATGTCATACGAATAACCATTACTTATTTTGATTAATTAATGATTCTTCTAAAACTTACAGAAATGTCGGTTATAAATGATGATTGTCTCTCATTTTATTTACCGACTTCAAAAACATGAGGTTATTATGTAACGAAATACTTATCTTGTTTTAGAAACATTCTTAATGTAGATGTTTGTTCAACTTCAAAAAAAGAGAATGATGCTAAGTAGGTAGTAAATTATTATTAATCAAAATATATTTTAAACACATTTTTCTATTGTTTTAATATAAGAAGCTCAACATTCAGAAAAGTCAATTGACTACTTACTAATATTTTTTTCCTTGGGATGTTATGTAGGGCTAACCGGCAAGCGTACTGGCTTAAACCTAGCGAGTAGCGAGTATAATTTTGACAATGACAATATGAAAGGGAAAGACCTGAGCTAAGCAAGAGCTATAGCCAAACTATAAAAAGCGAAGTACAAAATATATTTAAACCAAATCCGTACATATAAATAAAATTGAAGTGTCTGTTCTTAATTTCAAAATGCATATGAAAGTACAAGTTGTCTGTCTGTTTATTCCAGCTAATCTCTAATACGGCTGGACTGATTTTGACAGGACTTTCACTCGTATACAGTTAATATTATAAGAAGTAACTTAGGCTACCCTTATTTTTATTTTTTAATAATAATTATAAAAACCGTTTTTTAGGGTTCCGTACCTCAAAAGGTAAAAACGGAACCCTTATAGGATCACTTTGTTGTCCCTCTGTCTGTCTGTCTGTCTGTCAAGACCTTTTTTCTCAGGAACGCGTGGAGGTATCAAGCTGAAATTCATATCAAATACTCAAGTCTATGGTCTCTTGGAGCTGTGAAAAAATCAAACTTCTAAGTCAACGCGATCAAAAGATACTCCCGTTTATGCCGCAAATTTTCGACACTCGCAAGGGAATCAAAACCTACAGGGTACTTCCCGTGAACTCAGAATCTTGAAATTTGGTACGAAGCAACGTCTTATAACACAGATAAAGGAAAAATTGCGAAAAGCATAAATTTTTAGTTACATCATATAATAAAAATATTTTTAATAATTTTAAACTTATTACCCCTTTACTCATACACCGTTCCGTACAGGTTTGTACGGAACCCTCGGTGCGCGAGTCTGACTCGCACTTGGCCGAATTTTTTTTTTAAACTTACGCCCAGTGAAGCGTACATAAATAAATTATTTCACACAGTGCTATCTAGTTCCGGGATAAATTACGAAGCTTGTGTTACGGATACCAGATAGTTGATACATATACTGGAATACAAACATTCGTGCTCAACAACTGAATGACAGCGGAACTCGAACCCGAGACCGCTGGCGCAGCAAGTAAAGTCACTACACCCTGAGCCAAACGTGTCATGCTAGTATTCTATTTCTATACGAACTAATAAAGATTTACCTGACGAATGATATTTTATATTTTATATTAGTCAAAACTGTTAAAAATCAAGTTTAACCCATTTAACAAGAGACATTAGAATTAGAAATTGATATTGGAATAATTCGATTAGAACTCAATATGCGTAATAAATAATTATTTATCTACAAAATTTCTATGGAGGACAAATTATGGGGCATAATTTACATATTACATTTGTGGTATAAATGCTTTAGTGTATAACTTTGGATTTACTTTTTTTTCTTAACTAAGTGTGTTTTGTGAGTTAAAAGGCTTGATTGATTTTGATGGTATTTAAAAACTCCTTTCATTCATTACTTAGAAGGGTTACTACTTTCTGCGCCAGCGGTCGCGGGTTCGAGTCCCGCTGGGGGTAGTCATTTATTAAACAGGAATGTTTGTACTCCAGTCATTGGTGTGACTTATATTTATAATATGCATATATTTAAAGTTATGTATGTGTAGTGTATCAACTATCTGGTATCCGTAACACAAGCCTCGTAGCTTACCATGGAACTAGATTGCGCAGCCTGTCACAACATATTATATAAAAATATAATAAAAATATTTCAAGTCACGGACAAACAATAAACATTTATTTATATAAGTATATATACTGTGGAAAGTTAGCCTAAAACATTCTTATTTTTATTTTAATAGTATAATTTAAAAGATAAAAATGAAATATATTATTTGTACTGAATATGTTTATAATTTTCAATATAAATGTGAAAATTATTAAAGTATCAATATCCTTAATATTTAAATAATATTATTACAAAGCTTGTAAGTTTGTTTCATCCTTTCAACTATGGCCGCTAAAGCAATAAGATGTACACTCGATGGTGTAGTAGCTAGCATGTACGACTGCACATCCGGTAGTCCTAGTTTGAATCCCGGGTCGTGCCAAGTTTATTTTTATTTATTTATGTACCACACAAAAGAAAAAGAAAAATACATAAATATAAAAAGGAAGCGGAAACATTGTGTACAATGATGACTTTAAGAATCTTTAAGAGATTTCTTCCAGAAACCCTTGAGCGTGAGAAGGACATAGTAATCAAAATAAAAGTGCAGTGTCGGCACAATCTACAAACTTACATATATACATACATATATACATACATACATACATACGCATACATACATACATAGGTATATACAGACAAACAAACTCACATAGTATACAAAATATAATAAGAAAATTATGTTGTTTGATTCAAATAAAACTCTTTTAAGCGAGTTTTAAAGACTTTTGGCGATGGATTGTCATCAATAATCTTTTAAGATTGTTTAGTTATTGAATCTTTCTCTTTAGAAAGACTTCGGGCTGTTACAGTTGGGAAGGTGGCGGTGTTTCATTCCCCGTACCTCGGAGAGCACGTAAAGCCGTCGGACCTTCGCCTTACGACTATCACTATCGTTATCGACTAGGGTAGTCGTATCCCAAGCTGTAAGTTCACTATCGACTACCCTATCCCGGTAGATTAGCATGAAGTTCTTAATAATTAGTTTCTTGCAGCGTAGTGAAGTTAAGTATTTACCCTAAACAGGAATCGAACTCGCGAACTAAATATCAGAATAGATATCTCTATCTTTTTGAGTATCTATTATAACGTCATACGGTTGTAAAATTTTAGCTACTGATAAATTAAGCACAGTCTTCAACTCAGAGGTCAAATATGACAATATATCAAAAACAAAGAAGATATAAAATTAATTTTATAGATACTTATTTAGTATGGCGATTCTATTTAACTACTAATAAACTTTGGTTTTACGTGAAAAAAATATTAAGCAAAAATCTAGAATCTTTATATATATAATTCTTCTGTGAGTGTGTATGTCACTGAACTCCTCCTAAACGGCTGGACCAATTTTGATGAAATGTTTTGTGTGTGTTCGAGTGTATTCGAGAATGGTTTAGATTCACAATTCGATCCACTAGATAATGTATTATTTATATTATTTAGTTATTTATACATTTGCACAATAAATGACATATTCAATTATAAATAAGTCGTTGCTAGGCAACGCTGTTTTGCGCATGCATACTAAAACATTTCACCGGGAGCAAAAGTTTATAAAAATTTTCTATATGTACAGGACAACGTCTGTAGGGTCCGCTAGTATTATATAAAGTACAATACAAACTGATAATAATAATATCAAAAATTACTTGTATTTTTCAATTTAAACATATATTTTGAGAGACAGTGATAACCCAGTGGTAATGCGCTAGCTTGGATAACCGAGTGACGCCGGTTCAAATCCGGGTCTCGCACGTAGTGAAAAGAAACAGTAGAGTTCCATTCCATTTTTTAGTAGGCGTCGTAGAAATCTCGCTCAGGGCGCTGGTAGTGCTAAAACCAGCACTGAGTATGTCCTAGATATACTTGTCTATAACTTCAATCATAGAGCCACCGATTGAAACTAAAGTGGTAACAAAATGGACATTTCGGCGTGTCCATATATACATATTTTAAACTAGAGACTCTATTTCTAACTTAGAATTCGATAGAAGCTATTTGTAAAGGAAGGTTAACGATTCAGCCATTAGAAGTTTTTAATACGTACATAGATTATACGAGACAAGTCGCCGGAAGATGTTAGTTTATAAAGCAATAAATAAACTTTGATTAATTTCTTCTTTATCACCGGAAAACTGTTTTAAGGGAAAAAATAAATCTTTATATAAAAATTTTTAACACCTATATTTAATAAGAATCAACAAAATATTAAAATATTGTGAAGTAGATCTACCAGATAGGTTACTTATACATTATCTTTATGATGCAAATTATTTTGTTTGAAATGTCATGTGGATGGCTTTATGCGATATGGGTATAAACTTATTATTTTTTGTGTTTTTAGTAGCGGCTACTAAAATATACTACCCCTAGTGAAAACGAAAACAAAATGTTTTCTACGGACACCTTACATTTTTCAGGACTTTTGACTTTGCTTATTGTATTCAATAATATGTTAGTTCCGTACGAAATTGGTTTCACAAACAACAATAGTGAAGAATAAATATCTGATTTATACCTGAAACAAGGTTGGGTTAGTTACACGAACTTCTGGACCTATTTTCACAGTTTTTGACACTGAGATAGATAGCTGAAATACCACATAGGCTATATTTTCTTTCTAATAATAGACGGTTTCTGTGGCATAGATTGGTTTATTTTGCACTACAAAGTCAGGTGAGTAACTAGAAGAAGAAAGAAAGAAAAGATTAGAAATAAATAAATAATTAAGAGTGCTTATTACATAACATCATCCAATAATCTAACGAATAATTTAGATGAATATATTTTGCGTTTTCCATAGCAGACTCAAACACACAAACATACCAACTTGTCCAATAAATTATACATAATTTGAATAGTTTCGCAATAACTAAGCATGCTTATATGTGATGATTAAATATTTGGATATGCTTAACCGACTGTTAAAGAAGAAGTGTTGTGAGTTTAGGTTTTAAATAAAATTTTTAAATCTATATTGTACTATATAGAATGTATTAATATTTAATAATAATTAATTAATGTATAATTTATTTTTAATATAAATAAAAGTGATTCGTTCGTATGTTTGTTTTCTACATGACCCTAAAGCCAAGGTTCGATTGTAATGAAACTATAGTGGGGAATATTCTGTATATGCCTTAGTTCCTGATAAAAAAAAACTACATAAGTCGCTAGTTAAAAAACTGTAATATAATACATAATATAATAATCAATTATCCAACACTGTTCTCAATTTTAATTTATTAGGAAGACATTAAAATAATCAAAAACACCACTATCGATTTAAAATTAAATAAATATAATATGTATAATATAAGTAACTCTATGGCCAACCATTTGTCAACATGGCCGCGCCGCCATATTGGCTGATTTACGCGCGAAAGCCGCAGTTTTGACAGCTCAAAGTGATTACACGACTGTTTCCGTTTTAAAATTTTACGCGTTAATTTTATATTTGGTGATTTAAATCAATATCTGGTTTTATAAAGATGTTATTACTATTTCAATTGGGCGCGGTCGAGTGTTAAAGGTTACGATGGGTTTGAAGGTTTAATAGACAAGACTTCACTCGTGACTCCCCTTTAGTTTACTACAGTAATTAAAAAAAATAAAAATATAAGTAAGTAGTCTTTATATTACAAAACTAGCATTTGCTACGGCTCCGCTTGCGTTCTAAGGACCGGAAAACAAATTCTTAGATCTTACGTATTGTTATACCATGTGATGTCATATAACCTATAGCCTTCCTCGATAAATGGCTATTCAGCACTAAAATAATTTATCAATTAGAACCAGTGATAAATGGCTATTCCGCAATAGTATTTTTTTAATACGAACCAGTAGTTCCTGAGATTGGTGTGTTCAAAAAATAAATAAACTCTTCAGCTTTATAATATTAAGTATAGATTTAAAAAAAATTAAAAACATTCAGTACTGTTTTCACTACACTCCACGCGTTTATACCTCGCTAGCTAGATATATAGTCTAGGACGTATATAAATCTGACGGTCCTGGATTCGAAACTGGGGCACGCAGAGTATACGCAACATGATTTCGCAGTATTACTCCGGGTTTTATGAAGGTCGTGTGATTTTGCATATCAGTTAAAAGAATGTTTAAATCACACAAAGGTTTGAACATAAATTAATTTGCAATTTGACAAAACATTTTTAGCAATAATTTAAAGTAAAAATTCTAAGTGGTCATGATATGTGGTTTTCACTTAACTAAGGCAGGGCTCGTCAAATCGCCGGACCTCCCAGCGAATAATGTGGGGTGTCAAAGATAAGTTTGCAGAAAAGGCAGATAAATAGTTACTATGAGTGGTGTTCGCTTAATAGTCAATTCTTTTATATATTTCGCTATTAAGATATTATTAGACATGCGCTGTGTCTCATAATATCTAGGTTTTGTGGTGAGCTACGAAGCTTGTGTTACGGATACCAGATAGTTGATACACAACACACATATAACTTGAAATACATACATATTATAAACACCCATGACTGGAATACAAACCTTCATACAACACAAAGGAATGCCCCCAGCGGTACTCGAACTCGCAACCACCGTCACAGCAAGTAGATTCACTTCAAACTAAGGCAAACATGTCGTTTGGATCAGTTTGTAACATTTGCGAAATTGGAAAACAAATAGAGAAGAAAAAGATACTTAAAGTGTTTCGTCTTTGCCTTAGTAATAAAAATTGTTAAAACTCTTTATTATATACATATAATAAATTCTAACTAGTGAGTCGAATTACATTAAATCTTTTTTACGGACATACAAACATACACACAATACAGTCTAAGTAATAAACCTATCATCACTCTTAAAACGTAATCGGATAAATACCAAAATATTACTATTACTTGTAACATTCAATCAACCTGTCGCATCTACAAAATATATATTTCTAATCTATGGTCGGTACTTTACTCCATTTATCGAAAGGCTTAAAGAGGCCGATAAGACCACATGATTCATAAAGACGTTTTATTTTTTCAAATGTACCTGCATTAAGCTGTGTCCTAGAGGACTGAGGAATTAGAGATCAATAGTCGAATGTTAACACATATAACTAGTGAATTTCCCTTGCTTCGCTCGGGTTCGCCCTAGACACGTGTTAATGGTTTGTATAAATTTATGAGAATTAGATATTTTCCTGCAGTAAAAAGTATCCTTTATCTTGACTCAGACAATCAGCTATAATCATTTAATTTGATCAAAATCTGACAAGTGGTTTTTTCGAGATGCGGTCACAGACAGACAGACAAAAATTATAAAAACTATGAATTCGGTCTTTTTAACAACAATAGATTCGTCTAACTTAGAATTTTATTATAATACTAGTATTTTTCGCGGCTTCGCACGCGTTCTAAAGACCGGAAACCAATTTTTTTCTGAGTCGCGCGGTAGGTACCAACCTCCTAGAACTAACGCCAGTCCTTTCTATCCTCGATAAATCCTACACAAAAAGAACATTTGAATTCGGACTAGTAGTTTCTGAGATTAGCGCGTTCAGTCAAACGAACAAACAAACTTTTCAGCTTTATAATATTAGTATAGATTATGTACAGAAAATAGTTATTGTATGAGTACCTTAGGATATAGATACTGTATGCTCTTTAAGTTTAGATTTTTTCGTACATTGTTGGACTTATTTCTAAAGGTTCAGTAGCCATGTCATTATACGAAATCAGTTTATTTTATTTCAGATATTTGTAAATTATCACTACATAGTATAAAACAAAATCGCTTCCTGTCTGTCTGTCCTTATGAACGCTTAAATCTTTAAAACTGCGCAACGGATTTTGATGCGGTTTTTAATAGATAGAGTGATTCAAGAAGAAGATTTATATGTATAATACACTAGTGGAAACGCATCGCAACGCATAGTGTTATTATAAACCTTCCTCGTTATGATTTTGTTTAGTGAAAATGCTATCAAAATCTCTTACGTGATTTAAAAGTAAGAGGAAAAAGAGACAGACGCAGACAGCGACTTTACTTCACTATGTACAAAAGTATAAAATTACATCACGCCCATATTTTGCTTTTAAGTTTGACAGAGAAAAAAACTTTATTTACATTCATTATTTCTACGGGTTTTCCTAAATACAATTTTAAAGACAAAAGTTTACGGAACCCACCTCCTAAATAAATTTACGTTCTTACCTCTCATGTAATCGGTCAAACTCCTAAGAGCGTAGAGACGGCAACTTTATTATATTATTATTATATACTAGCGATTCACCCACGCTTCGCTCGAACGAACCGTTCCTAGAGATCAAAGATTTTTAACAAAAAAGATATTTTCCCGGAAAGTATACTATATATATGAAACCGGATAACCAGCTATCATTATACTAAATTTCATCAAAATCTGTTGAGTGGTTTATCAGACAGACAAAAATTCTAAAAACTGTAATTCTAGACCTGTAAAACGAAATTTGGAAAAAAATTGGTATAATGATAGGGGTCAACAATCAACATATAGAATACTACTATACTTTTTATTGTTTGAAAATATCACATCTTTAACAAATCTATATCTATACTAATATTATAAAGCTGAAGAGTTTGTTTGTTTGGTTGAACGCACTTATCTCAGGAACTACTGGTTCGATATGAAAAAATCTTATTGTGTTGGATAGTCCGTTTATCGAGGAACTTATCTTATCTTATCTTATCACTCTACGACCAATAGGAGCGGAGCATCAATGAAAAATGTTGCAAAAACGGGAAGAGCGTTAGTTTTGCAAGGTACCTACCATACAGAAAGAATTTGGTTTCCGATCTAGCTAATCAATAAAACGTATCTAGGGAACCAACGAGAGCAGTGGCAGAGTGAATCACTCTGCCACTGCTTTCGTTTATTAGTTTACCTCGTTTATGATATTACTGAAGAATGACGATTCACCCTCGCTTCGCTCGGGTTTGTCCCTTGATTTAGTACGAGCGAAGCCGCGGGTTCCGGTAGTTTTATACTAAAATCTTCCTCGCAAACCATTCTATCCATTGGTGAAAACATAATGAAAATCGGTGCAGTAGTTTTTGAGTTTATCTTGAACAGACAGATGAGGCGAAGGACTTAGTTTTATAATATGTTTTTGAACTGGCATAGAAACTGTAGCTGGACTGGCAAATACACGCCATAGGACAGTCTCAAGGGAAATAAGTCTTTATAAAATTATCTTCGCCACAGAAATGTGCACATCCATTATAACTGTGCCAACAATCCCATAATGTAACACCTTTACTTAATTCTAACATAAATCTTGGAAATTAAAAAAAATCCTTTCAATAAACCTACGTATAGTCCCGAGGGTAGCGTCAAAAAAACTATTATTTGTTGATTAACATTCTCTATTGAATTCGACGCTTCGAATTTCTTCACAGAACCACTTTATTTTCAACGGTTCTTTTTATTACTGTGGGAAAGTAAATCTTATTACATGGGAATAGGGCTTAGTTTTTAATCAGTGTATGTTATAAGGGTCAAAATATGTTTGTTGAAACACAAAAGGTTGTACACAAAAGCTGCAACCGGCAAAGACATTGTACGAAATTCGAGACTAATCTCGATCTGTCGGATTTTGAAGATTTCTGATCTAAGAAATGCTTTAAATATCTTATATAATGTAGTATTTAATTTCACATACCTTTGAGAACTTATGTAACGTCGGTTTATTTTGGGTTTGCTTCGTTAATTTGTTTTATAGGTCTTTTTATTCTATACCAAAGTATAATTACGAGTTTATATAATAATGTTATGGGTCAAATCTGTACCATAAATAGGATTTAGATACAGAGGCCGATTTTCTAGTTTTCAGAATGTTTGTATCCTGATGTTGTCACAGACATCTGTCTGTAAATAGAAACCACTTGACGGTTTTGAAAAAAATGCGGAAAAATATGAGAAATATTTTCGATTTTCAATTTTCAAAAGGGAACCCTAAATATTTGCGGAATCAAATATGCTCTATATAATGTAACCCTATAAACTTCTACAATTTTCAGTGAAAGTTTCATTACAATCGGTTAAGCCGGTCCAAATATTATTATTAGAGAAAAAATGTTTAGATACAAGCATTATAATATTAAAAGATATTATACACTACTCGCTTGTGTATACGACTGTCGCGCCTGCGCACGTCTCATTTAACGGTTTTATTCCACGGACTTTTTCTTACGGTTTTACTATCACATTTTTTTCAGTTCGGTCGCGCAGCAAAATCCCTTTCTCCTCCAAGCCTGCCGTAAGGAACTTCGTTCCAAAAATCTATTTATCCAAGTGCTTGATTTGTTAAGTGTTTAGATTTATTTTAAAATCACAGACGACCCTTCAATTTTATTTATACCTATATAGATCAATGCATTATTTCGAACCGACAACTACCTCAGAAGGCTGTGCCGCCGTCAATCGTTCTTAACTTATTCATATCTAATCACATGCTGGTATGCAGTGTTATATTTGAAAATATTATTATGCTTTGTTTTTAATAAAAATTAGTACTAACGTGATTTCGGTCTGACTGTTTGTTGATGAATGTCACACGTCGCTCTACTAACAATGTATACAGGGTGAGACAAATAATTATGTGACAAGCAAAAAAATTAAAAAGTGCGTGTATACAAAGTACACATGTCAGAAGTAAAACTTCTTTGGCAAACTAATTTTTAAATCTCGTTTATATTTATACTAAATAACCCTGTCTAAGCTCGTTGAGAGACGGAGATGGCGCAAAGGTCACACCCACGAGTTAGACAGAGTTAGAAATGTCACTGACTCGCGGTGGGCGAGATCTAACTAAGGCTAACTCTTCCCCGTCTCTGAGCGCCTGGTACTATGGACTTAATTTTTCGTTTCATCGAGTTTGAAATCACAACGATTCTAAAGAAGTTTCACTTCAAAAACCTTTTTTATTAATACTTTTTTACGTTTACGCGAATACTTGACATTATAAATGAAACTATCTTTTCGGATTTTGTCGCGGATTTATTATGATTTTTAGTTCCCGACGTTTCGAATGCTTTACAGCGCACATGGTCACGGGAGAGACTAAGGTATTAGACGTCTCAGGGGGTTATATACTTGTTACAGACAGTGCCTACCCACAATTTTTTCGTTTATAACCTTTGTACTATTTATGTTTAATGCGCTATTAAGGCATCTCCACATGACTTCCGTATTATGATATTATTTAATTATCCTTCTCTAAAAAAAACAGTATTTTAATGTATAATAACTTAAGCTTTACAGATTTCTACAAGCTTAATATAACATTATTTTGAAATTAAAAAAACTAGATTAGTATTACTATTTACTTTTCAAATAATAAGTTACAAGAAAATCATTTTTTACACAAGTACCCTTAACGGACTATCTAACATATCAGTTAGTTTGTGTGAAGAAATTATCTAAAACGACTTTTTTCTTTTTAAACCGTAGTTTCTTCTATAAATATGATCGTAGTAAACCATTTCAAATTTTCAAAAGTAAAAGACAATGTAAATCAATCAAAAAAATTGTTGAAAAAAATTACATGTTATTTCTTATTTGAAATCGGTTAAAGAAAAAACAAAAGGCAAAAAAAAATTAACCAAAAAAATACAAAAACACATCCTGTATAACTTCTCAAGTATGGCTTTGGTGGTCCTCTTTTTATAGTCTATAATCTCACGTTAAATCCAACTTTGCATAAGAAACATTTCTAGTAATTAAAAAAAGATTTAACAAGCTCTGTCAATGTTTGTACTGCGTATTTGTTTTGTTCTAATAAACTACTATGGGCTTTATTCTAATCTTTATAACTATACTAGAAATAAACCCTTATGTTGCTCGGGGACACCACTAGGTTATTATATTTAAAACACTAGTAAATCACTCTTAACTTCCTCAGTGGTGTAATGGCTAGCATGTACGGCCACACATCGGGAGTTCGAGTCCTGGGCTGGTCCAAGTTTAGTTATTGAAGCTTTCTGTTCAGAAATTAGTAACAGCCCGGAGTTATGAAGTTGGCAGTGTGTCACCGTGCCTCAGAGAGCACGTAAAGCCGTCGGTTCTACGCCTTAGCTCTCACTGGTCCTGTCGAGTAGTCGTCCTACCGTAGCATAAGAGTGATAGGAATAGAGAGTGCACCTGTGTCTGCGCGTACACTTGTGCACTATAATATCTCCTGCGCAGTTGGCCCCTTACTTCGCTCGAATAGAAAATAAAAACAAAACTGTCGATATCTTTACTAAAGATAAAGCAAAATGTATCTGTTATTCCAATCTATTATCTATGAGATCCGTTCAGAGAAATGCGTTTAAGCAACTGCATCCATACAAGTAGCTATGTGGGATTCACCGTCAAAGCCAGTACCTACTAAAACTCCTAACCTCCCCTATATTCATGGGGCGTTACAGACCCCCACCAACCATGGGGTTGGTTCAATGCTATCTGCACTCTGCTATCTTCAAAATTTCTTCCTACTTCAGCTTGTATTCATCTTGGCTCAGTTTGTAGTGAGCCTATTTTCTGTGCCAGAGATCGCGGGTTCGAGTACTGTTTAGGACATTTGTGTGATTAGTACGAATGCTTATATTTACAAAATGTATGCATTTAGGGTTATATATATGCTGTAAAACTATCTGGTATACAGAATATCTGTTATTTTTTTTTAAATAATCTGGTATTCAGAATACAAGCGAAGTACATAGTTTATCATGGATATGCTAGATGCTAGATGTAGTACCTATGTGTCCTATTACGTATTACAGTGAAACCTGGTTAAGTGAGACATCAAGGGACCTGCAATGTCGTTTCACATATAGAGGTATTCCACTTACCCAGTGTCTCAGATATCCAGGTATAAATAAATATCTGTCTCATTTACAGAGGGTTCCATTGATAGAGGTTATTGACAGGTTATTTCAGTTATAAAGGTGCGATCAAACAAAACAATGTTATTTCAGTTACAGAGGTTTATGCATATAAAATTTACTTCCTGTCTCAGTTATAGAGGTAACTATGATGATAAATCGAAAGAACCCCAGATATAGAGGCTTAGCTCGTCCCACTAACAGGTAATTCAGTGCCAAAGTGTTGGGACCTCAGCATGAGTTCCAGTTATGGAGGTTTCTAACTAATCCAGGTCCCACTTAACCAGGTTTCACTGTATTAGTTCATATTTTACCCAGCTTATACTGTAAAATAGGTAATTTTAATAAAAATAGAATTTAACTTTATTTTTTATTTACGAATTCGTTCCGGTATACACTTCCAAATTTTTTTCTATACATTACAATCACATCAAAACCGGTACAGCTCACTGGTTTCTTTGTTCAAAAGACAAACATCCATCAAATAGATAAGAAGAAAAAATAAACAATCCTTTCCATATCGTTTAAATCATTTAAATTCTTATAAAAACCGGTCATCACTCAAAATTCCGAAGGACAGATGAATTAATATGAAGCAGTTTTTGTTGCTGACTTCGTCTATACTCTATTTGATTAATATTATGTGGTTTATAGTGTAATATACGCTTGTATTCAACCCTTTTTAACGTCCCACTGCTGGGGGTGGGCCATCCTTCAATATGAGGGGGTGGCCATAGAGAATATAAATAAATACTTTGGGACATTATTACACACAGCGCCATCTAGTTCCGTGGTAAGCTACGAAGGAAGCTTGTGTTACGGATACCAGATAGTTGATATACTACATATATTATAAGTTTAAATACATATACCTTTATACATATTATAAATATCATCACACATGACTGGAGTACAAAAATTCGAGTTTAACAAATGAATGCCCCCAGCGGGGCTCGAACCCGCGACCGCTGACGCAAGAAAGTAGGGTCACTACAAACTGCGCCAAAGGTGTCGTCAATCTTACCACGCTGGCCTTGTGCCGGTTGGAGTGTACGCTTAGTGGCTGAAATTCAATTATAATCATATTGACCATTTACGGAAAACACATATAAATAGAGAAATACCGTTCTTTTCGTCTTAATCTCACTCAAAATAAAAAACGGGTAGACGGCTTTAAAATAAAATATTAATAACTAGAGACTTGCCCTCGCTTCGCTCGGGCTCTTCCCTAGATTTAGCACAGGCAAAGCCGAGGGATCTGCAAGTTATACATATAAACCTTCCTCTTGAATCACTCTATCTATTAAAAAAACCGCATCAAAATCCGTTGCGTAGTTTTAAAGATTTAAGCATACATAGGGATATAGGGACAGAGAAAACGACTTTGTTTTATACTATGTAGTGATAGTGATATAATGTTGTAAGAATAACACATAATAATGTTGGGACATTAACACACAACACAATCTAGTTCCACGGTAATAGTATGGATACCAGATACTACGACGTACGAGTATAACTTAACATGTCTGGAGTAGAAACATTCGTTCTCATCACAGAAATAAAGGCTGGACTCGAACCCGCAACCGCTAGTGGAATCACAACAAATTGAACCAGACGTGGCGTCAAGTAAAGATTTTCAAAAAGCGTTTGTTATTTCTTTACAAACACACTTCTTTGTTATTGTGACAAGTAATGTAAGAGTAAAATTAAAAATCATCTTATATCCTAGACAAACAAACAGATTTTGTTTATATAATTAATACAATAATATATAATTAAAATCCACAAATAGACGCATAGAGGTCACTACGGTTAAGTCTGTATTGAATACAAATCATAAAATTCGTTATACCCTAAAATTTTGGTAAGAAATAATGTTTCAGCGTTTTTAACCTATCAAAGTAGACTATGAGAGAATGTATGTACAATACATCAATACTATACTCTCAATAGACCTACTCGAGTAAAGCGAGAGTAAGTCACTAGTATTGTAAATACAAATTGTATTAAAACGTCAAGACATAAATAGCCTTATAAATGCCACTTTAACAAAATTGTCATAATGAACAAACAACACTAATAATAAGCTATAATTAATATTTTATTTGTTTGTATTACATAAAAATGTTAATGATAGACGTCGAATCAACAATTAAATACAGACAGAAAATACTTATATATAATATGCTTTTTTAATATGTTACATACCAGAGCGTCGGCGTATATCAAACGAACGGAGACAGGAGTGCGAGCTATGCGGCCTGTGTGGCATAGAATATGAATATTGTAGATGTGCCAACATTACAGTATATCTCTTTTTACGTCCCAACGTCCTGCCAACGTCTTTAAATTTTTTTGATGACTCGTTTGGCTTAGTTGGTAGTGACTACTGTCTGCGCCAGCGGTCACGGGTTCGAGTCCCGCTGGGGACATTCATTTGTTAATCACGAATGTTTGTACTCCTGCCATGGGTGTTTATATTTATCATACTTATGTATGTTTTTAAAATTTATATATGTGTAGTATATCAACTATATGGTACCCGTAACACAAGCATCGTAGCTTACCACGGAACTGGATGGTGCAGTTGTAAGAATGTCCTAACATATTTATTTATTTATTTCAGCTTGTCTATATTTTTAGTTAATGTAATTAGCCTTTTTTATGTCCCACTGCTGGGGTTAGGCTTCCTTTCAATACAAGTGGGTCAGGTCATGCCAGACAAGTTGGCGAACTGAGCATGTCTTTTGAAAACTTGCTAGGTTCTTTTTGTAATGTTTAATTCACTATCATAGTGATTATTCTGTAAATAATTCGCACATGAGTTGAGACAGAAGTAAACAAACCTTTATCTCTTCTGTGACCATGATTGCTGTACAGCATTCGAAATGTCAGAAACTACAAACTAAAATATCCGAACAGATAGTTTGATTTAATTTAGGAAAAGAATGTTTAGCTAGATTATGATTAGAATCGTTTCGATGGATTTGAATCCGATGTATTCGAATAAAAAACGCCTATGATCTGGATTAACAATATATTAGCTTCAAGGCGGTGCTCTCATATAATAATATCAATTAATAAGTTACCTAGAAATAAAGAATTTATGTATATGTCAATTTTTATTATTTCTACACCAAAGTGTTACATCTGTTATTTTTTAATCTATGCCAACTCACACATATACAATTAAAATATCAGTCCGTCTGTGTTTGTTACGCAATGCAATATATGTTAAACTCGCCTAAATACACGTTGAAAACATTCAGTGAGACGGTCGAGCCTTTAATTTCATCTTTTTGCTTTAAATTTTTTTAATTGGCCATCTCAGTAACATTTTGTGGATGCCTATACAAATTTCTTTCAAGCAAATTTAAACTTAAACTTAATAGTATAAGGTTTAAATTAATTTGACAATTAAACATTGTATTTTAGTCATATTATAAACCGTCATGGGGGCGCTTTTTCAGAAGTCGTTTCGCGAAAGACACGACAGATATTTTATAATTTTCTATTCTTAGTAATTTTACAATGTAGTCTAATATTTATGCTTTAGATTAATTATTTCGTCAATATTTTTCCGATTTTATTTCCTACACTCGATATCTATACATATATAAATAAAATTGGAATGTCTGTTTTTAATTATAATTTGACAGCTATTCACTAAATACATATGAATGTATATACGACAAACAAAAAAACAATTTTTAAAATTTTGGTTCTCTGTCTGTTTGTTCCGGCTAATCTCTGCAACGGTTGGACCGATTTTGACAAGACTTGCACTCGCAGATACAAGGCGTAACTTAGGCTACTTTTTAACCGACATCAAAAAAGGAGGATGTAGAAAATTTATTTATTTTAACTAGCTGAATCGGTGGCTTCGCTGACGCCCTTATAACAAAAATCTAACTGAGTTGAATCCGTTGAATATTTTTTGTTGTCATTATTATCGCTGTAGAGATCGAACCTTTAGTTTTTATAATTTTTATCTGTCTGTCTGTTTGTCTGAGACTACATAACGGGAAAACCACTGGAGATTCTAATGAATTTTGCTTTGATGATAGCTGGTTATCCGGGTCAAAATTTAGGATACTTTACTACAGGAAAATATCTCATTCCTGAGAAACCTATACTAACAATTGAATCGTATCGTTTTAAATAATAGCTGTAATAAGTTGTTATTTTTGCACACCGAGGTCTGTTAGCAGTTTAATTGTTTCAACGTCAAAGGTCGTAGATTTAACGCGCGATTTATTTATATTGAGAAAAGGGGCTTGCTTGTTCACATTTTGTGAAATCTTGCTAGTTGTTAGTTTGGTTCTCTCAGACATGAAAGTTACGATGTTTTCCTTCACCGTAAGACAAGTTGTCATGTTGGAAATAATGTTCTCCGGCCGTTGCCGGCCATGGCACCCAATCTCATTGAGACTAGCCATCTGCACAATTGTACGCGCAGACACAAGTGCACTCTCTGTTCCTATCACTTTCATACTCCGGCGGGACAAATGCTCTACACGACCAGTGAGAGCTAAGGCGCAGGACCGACGGCTTCACGTGCTCTCCGAGGCACGGGGTTGAAACTCCGCCAACTTCCCAACTCCGGGCAGTTACTTACGAGTACTAAATGGAAAGACTCACTAACTAAACTTGGCCTTACCCGGGACTCGATTACAGGACCTCTCGATGGCAGGCAGAGTTGAGAGACCCGGGATTTGAACCTGCTTTCCTCGGCTTCCCAAGCGAGTTACCACTGCCTTTACCTGTACACTCTAGGCCTCAAACCTTACACCTTTGGTCGGTTATTTACATCTGAACAAATGCACCACTAAGTTATAAGTTATAAAATATTTCATATAACAATAACCACTAAAATAAAGACGTTGAATAAATCGTGCCATTTTTGGAGCCTCCAAAAAGTAAGGGACGCGAGAAAATACAAAAAGTTACTCCTTTAGTTTTTGATGTACTAAGAATCGGTTTACTTCTGCGAATTCGTCTTGTGTTCCACTGCGATGTAATAATTAATATTTTCTTTTGGCTGTCTTTTTAAACTGTCCTGGAATTAAGAACAAGTCTATAATAATAATACACGTTTGGCTCTGTTTGATACTCTACTTACTGTAACAGTAGTCCCGCTGGGGGCCGCTGGCGAAGCGCATAGGGTAACTACATACTGAGCCAAACCTAACTAAGACGATATTATAGCAGCTTAGAATACCTTAGATTTCAGTGGAACATCAGCATGTAATTCGTCCAATGAATAACAAATTGAAGTCGACATTTCGTGTGTGTTTCATATCAATCATATAAAATATATTTATTTCGAATGGACTACTACTATTTTTAACTACAAGAGATTAAAATGGGCAGACTTATTTATAAAGCAACTGGTTTTTAAGGTGAAATATGCAAAAAAGGCAGTGGTAGCCCAGGGATAACGGGTTCGATTGGTAAATCAAGTGAAGTGGGTTCGAATCCCGGGTCTCGCATCTGATATCTTCATCTATACTAATATTATAAAGAAGTAAAGTTTGTTTATTTGTTAAATTGTAAGGGGTAATCTCGGGATCTACTGAACCGATTTTAAAAATTCTTTCACCAATAGAATGCTCATTATTGCTGAGTGTCATAGGTTATATAAAAAACCGAAAAATAAAAAGGCTTTTACGTGGTAGTCCGTTTTGCAAAGTAAATCGGAGAAAAAACGGTCGAATGAAAGCGTTTCTTACGAACGCTGCCTTAACTATGAAAGATATATTTTTGAGTTCTAGAGAAAAGATGTGGAGCTTAAAAGATAATTTAATTTTTAATTTTTAATATTAATAAAATAATTTAAATTATTTAAACACTCTGTACTAAAAAAGGATTATTAACATTATGCCCAGCGAAGTGGGCATAGGTCAGCTAGTCTTTTGATATTTTCATGTGCGAACTATTTTTTAGCATGATTTCTACTTGCCTAAGGTTAAAGGAAACATCGCGATAAAACCTGCATATCTGAGAGAAAGCTTTTAACTAAATATGTCTATATTATTGAAAAAAATCATTTTTTAACATTTTTGTCCGTCTGTCTGTTCGTTCCTGCTTATCGCTGAAATGGCTGGTCTTAATTTGACGGGACTTTCACTATCTGATAGCTGGTATTATAAGAGTAACTTAGGCTTCATTTAATTTAAAAAAAAGAACTAAGGTTTAGCTCAAATAAATATAAATATCGAGTTTGAAATCACATCGATTCTAAAGAAGTTTCACTTCAAAAAATTGACACCTTTGGCTCAGTTGGCAGTGACCCTACTTTCTGCGCTAGCGGTCGCGGGTTCGAGTCCCGCTGGAGGCATTCATTTGTTGATCACGAATGTTTGTTCTCCAGTCATATATGTTAATATTTATACTATGTACAGTCGTAAGCAATGACATGTATACGTTGACAACTTTTCAAATATATGTAAACATCAATCGTTTCAAAAGAAAGTATACAAGCTATGTGTCAAAATAAAGTATACGTAAGATGTTTCATAATTATGTATACATTTTTATCAATTCATAGTAAATAACATAAAACGAATATTATTGTATACTTTTCGTAATATAAGTAGTTAGCCATTAGTCTGTGCACAAAAAAGTGCACAGGTTTGCGCTCGAAAAGCATAAAATAATATTTTCGTATTTGAAACAAAGTTTTCTAATGCATATATAGTGTGTCTCTTCCATTAACATTTTTTAGTTCATATTTTATGACAATATTATGCTATTACTTATAATAATTATATTCCCATTTAAATTTCCGCCACGCTTTTATGTGGGTGGTCCATAGAACCAGTTATTGTATTATCCAGTAAGAATAAACGATTATCTTGTAGTAAACGGTATCCTAAATATTGACCTTAGTAGGTAATAAGCGTTTAGTAGTCGATTAGCGATAATGGTTGCTGATCTATTTTATCTGTTTCATAATAAAACTTCCCAATAAAGTAACTAGCAGATAAATTTATATGTATTTAGCCCGTTTAACTCAAACTCAGACTTGAACCCCCATCACATGGATATCGAAGCAAGCGCGTTACCACAGCGCTACTACAAATTACTATGTGTCAAGATAAATTTATATTAGGCCACATGTTATTTGACGGAACGGCAACCGTCGTAAGCGACGCGACGTTGCCGTTTTGCGCATCGATACAAAGACGTCAACTTAAAATCTATTTTGAAAAGTCAAATAATTCACTATCTATCATAAACATATATAATAAAATAATTGTAACTGAGTCAAATCTGTACATATTTTTTTTAAAATCTAATTAAAATAGATAAAAATGTAATTAAAATAGATAGACATTATTATCCATACAATCAAATCTATTGTTTTTAAAAATTTTGTCTGTCTGTCTTTCTGTGACTGCATCACGAGAAAACCTCAGGACAGGTTTTGATGATGATTTTGTAAGAAATATCGACTAACCGTTACAAACCGACTATAAAACGTCACACGGTGTGTGAAATCTAAGTATTTTGTTTCCAGTCTTTAGAACGAGGGCGGGGCCGCGTGAAATGCTAGTTTCTTACATTTTTAAAAAGATACATTTTTTTAAATATTCTTCTAAATAAAATATGAATTAATCATAGTGTGATAAAAATCATAGATAAGTATTCTCAACCAGGTGGGGATTTGCGAATTGACCTGGAGTGCAGACTTGTACTCTTCCTCTCTTACCTCTCTTACACTTACTTATATGACCTGGTCCTGTTACCTGTATCTTACAGGAGCTTATGCAATTATAATGGTGGCCGAGTTTTGGGCTTCTTTTTTTTTTAATCTTTATTTTTAAGGGGTTCTGGGCTTTCTTAATTTAACTATTGCCATCGACTCGGCAAGAAGAAGAAGACTCAATGCATAGAAAGCATATACGGTACTTACATCCATACATCAATTGTCTGTCTGTCTGTTAGTTTCGGCTAATCCTCGAAACGGCTACACTGATTTTGACGGGACTTTTGACCTCAGATATCGTAGCTAATGTTTTAAGGAGTAACTTATGCTACTTTTAATTATGAAAACTGTTTTATTTATTTTATCTTACGCCAAGCGCAGCGGTCCGGGCTCGCTAGTGGTAAATATTAATTATAAAAAAATTAGGTTTACGTTCAAAAATTTGCGTAAATCAATCAAATCAAAATATTTTTTATTCAAATAGACTTTAACAAGCTCTTTTGAATCGTCATTTTTACATTATCAAAATTAAAAGTCAGTCTGTAAGTCTGTGAGTAAACTACCACCGGCTCGGAAAGCTGTTCTGCTGAGAAGAACCGTCGAGAAGCTCAAACTCGGCTCGTAAAATAGACACAGATGAACTTACCGTTTAATCACTAGCTATCCAAGGAAAACTCAATACAAACAATTATTATTTTTTCCTGTAAATTAAAATGCTTTTATGTAATGAAAAGTATCCTAAGTCATGGTCAGAGAAATATGTTATAGGTAACTACACAATTTGGTTAAAATCGGCCAAGTACTTTTTGTGTTAAACGAAAACATGCAAACAGACAAAAAAATTAAAACATATTTTTTGGGATTTATATTCAATGCACTATACGTTACAGTATTTTTTTTATAAAAACAAAAAAAATATTTCATGTATAGATTTTTTAACTCACTTTTCTATTATAATTATACGTATTATTGTATTTTCTTATAAATTCACAAATGTGGAAAACATATACTCAAAGATGATGACGAGCCACGTTCATCACGGCTCACTCCTTGTCCCTAAATCGCCATCCAGTATATAATGCATAAATTAAAAGATACGCACGAAACAAAAATTAAAAAAGTTATCCACGCGCGGGATTTGAACCCGCGTCGCAAGGATATAATACGCATACCTACTACAACTACGCCAATTGAGCTATGACAACTTAATATCATTGGGCGAATTTATGAAAAAGTAAGTTTCTCATAACAACGCAAACTAAACAAATAGAGAATTGTCAGTTGTAATTCTATTAATTTCGAATTCTTTTCAATTCTTGCTTTGTTACACATTAAAATTTTAAATAAACTGATCTTGTCCTCGAATTGTCAAAAGTTTAAAACTGTCATCCAATGTTATGAATGTGTTACAAACGCTCTTACACATACACATATGCACAGTCTATTACGCGATAATATTTGTATTATACGTATGATTTAAAAATGTATTATAATATTTAAATTTAAATACATAATAATACATTTTTAAAAGCAAAGTATTATGCTTCATTTTCCGATGCAAGAAGCCTAAGGTCTTAAAACATATTTTACTGTTAATTATCTAATTAATAAGTTTACGAATCATGGTGTTACAATATTTTAAATCCTGTCTGTGCTGTTGGCTGCAGAAGATATCTCATATACCCTGGGTAAAGCTGTTTAGGAGAGTTCTGCCTAAAGTGAATCCAAGGCGCGTCCTAGAGAATCAGGTCGCAATTAGTCGAATTGATTCAATCACTTAACATATAAAAATAAATTAAACTTCTAACGACCAGTTTAAAGAATTCATGTATTTAATGAAAGAGACACAGTATTTGTATTAGAAAACTTTGTTAAATACGAAAATAATATTTAATGCTTTATTCTTAGTTCTTAGACTAATGGCTACATACTTATAACACGAAACTTGTATATAATAGTATTCGTTTTATGTTATTTACTATGAATTGATAAAAATGTATACTTAAATATGAAGCAACATACGTATACTTTATTTTGACACAAAGCTTGTATACTTTCTTTTGAAACGATTGATGTTTACATATATTTGAAAAGTTGTCAATGTATACATGTCATTGCTTACGACTGTACGTATGTAAAATTTACATGTGTAGTATATCAACTATCTGGTATCCGTAACACAAGCCTCGTAGCTAACCTCGGAACTAGATGACGCTGTTGTAATAATGTCCCAACATATTCTTAATTACATCGATTAAAAATTAGCAAAAATATCGTTAAAAAAGCATTAAACAATATAAAACCTTATTAGGTACCTATTACTTTGAAGGTTCTCGGCGCTATTTTAATGTCTCATCCAACCAGATAAAGTAAAGAAACTGGTGGAAAAAATCTATTAAACAGTTAAAATGGACACAAAGTAATTGAAGATCTACATACAAGTAACTACAAATATATACATATATATTAAGAGAACTAGAGATGTGCTGTGACTTCGTACACGACTAATTTTTCGATTACAAATGCGAAAAGTAACCTTTTGTTTCACACAGATTTTAGATAAACCGATAAATGACACTCGGATTATTAAATTTTGAGTTCCAATTTTTTTCAGTAAGAGTTATGTATAATTAATTTCAAGTCTCATCTTTCGTGGTACGGTCTGTACTCAGGTATAATCAAGTGTTATATTATAACTAGCCTTTCCCGCGGCTTCGCTCGCGTTCTAAAGGCTGAAAATTAAAAGAAATATTTTTCTCCCGTTTTAGCAACATTGCTCGGTCGCAGCGTGATGTAATATAGCCTATAAGTCTTCCTCGATAAACGGACTATCCAACAAAAAGAATTTTTCAATTCGGACCAGTAGTTCCTGAGATGAGCGCGTTCAACCAAACAAACAAACAAACTCTTCAGCTTTATAATATTAGTAAAGATATTAGATAATAATATTAAGTCCATCACATTATATATAGTTATAGCATTGTAAAAAGTGTGACAAACAAACAAACTATAGCTTTCGCTATATTATTATCATACAAATAACTCGTTTGAATTGTAAAACGCAATTTAATAAAAATAGGTGTTTAAGTACAAACATTTACATATTAATTCATATTCTTTCACGCGCAAGCGAACATTTTACATATACCGGGTTTTTATTGCCTCTATACGTAGACTTCAGTGGTTCTCAAGCTTGTCACGCTGCACCCCCTATTAAATTTCATCTAATAAATCAAATCAAATCAAATCAAAATATTCTTTATTCAAATAGACTTTTACAAACTCTTTTGAATCGTCATTTTTACATTATCAAAATTAAAAGTCAGTCTGTAAGTCTGTGAGTAAACTACCACCGGCTCGGAAAGCTGTTCTGCTGAGAAGAACCGGTGAGAAACTCAACAGTTGCTCTTTTCAAAAAAATATTTGGTAACAATATTGTATTACAATTTATCTATTTATCCTACGTGAGACACAACAAGTCACTAATCCCACACATTTACATCTACCAGGTATTCCACTATAGTGTAATAAGCTTTATTCAATAACGTATTTTTAATTTTTGATTTAAATTGCCTCAAAGGCAAGTTCAATATGGACTGTGGAATTTTATTATACATGCGTACACCTTGCCCCATAAACGATCTGTTTACCTTTTGTAGGCGAAAACTGGGTGTTACAAGTTTATCCTTATTTCTAGTATTTATACTGTGTTTGTCGCTGTGCTTTGAATAGCAATTAATATTTTGCCAAACAAACATAATATTACAATATATATATTGCGAAGCAACCGTAAGAATTCCTATTTCTTTAAAAAGTCCGCGGAGAGTATCACGAGCGCTTATGTTATAAATAGCCCGAATGGCCCTTTTTTGTAGAATAAATATCGATTTAATGTCCGCTGCATTACCCCACAACAAAATACCATAAGATAAAATGCTATGGAAATAACTGAAGTAAACAAGTCTGGCAGTATCAATGTCCGTTAGCTGCTTGACTTTTCTAACAGCGAAAACAGCTGAGCTCAGTCCACTCGCAAGAGACGAGAGATGAGGACCCCATTGCAGACCCGAATCTAATGTCAATCCCAAGAAGACCGTGGAATCTACCGTATTTAATATGTCGTCATTGAGATACAAATTCAAATTCTGCCTTTTTATATTCGGTAATAAAAACTGCATACATTTTGTCTTCTTGGCATTTAAAGCCAGATTATTAATGTTAAACCAGTGAAGTATATGCGATAATGAACTATTTACTTCGTTGTAATTATTTGTCTTCCTATCAACTTTAAAAATTAAGGAGGTATCATCCGCAAAGAGTACAATATCACACAATTTATCGGCATAAAACGGGAGATCATTAATATAAACTAAAAACAAAAATGGCCCCAGGATAGATCCTTGCGGAACACCCATTCTAAGAGGAGAACCAGAAGAATTGACGTTATTTACCGCGACCTTCTGAACTCTATCAGTAAGATAAGAAGCAAGTAGATCAAGAGCAATACCGCGAACACCGTAATGAGCAAATTTAAGCAAAAGAGTTTCATGTTTCACACAATCAAAAGCTTTAGACAAATCACAAAAAACTCCAATTGCATTCTGTGATCTTTCCCAAGCGTCATAAATATGTCTAAGAAGCGCAATCCCCGCATCGGCTGTAGACCTGCCTTTAGTAAAACCATACTGTTCACTATGGAAAATATTCTTTGTGTTAAAATGAGTAAGAAGTTGACTTAAAATCAGTTTCTCAAAAATTTTACTCATACATGGCAATATAGAAATAGGTCTATAGTTGCCAGGATCATTTTTTTCACCATCTTTAAAAAGAGGTATTATTTTAGTAATTTTCATTAGATCAGGGAATATTCCAGTATCTATTCATTTATTGAATATAAGAGATAATTGTGGTGCAATGTTTGTTATGATTGTATTAAGTAATTTAACAGACATGTCGCATACATCACCAGTTTTTTTAATATTGATAGTTTTAAATATTTTAATTATTTCATTCGCATCTACATATGAAAATTTAAATTGATGATCACAGTAAGGAGTATGACTTTTTAAAGAAATTATTGCATCTGTAGTAGAGGATTTTAAAGAAGATGTGACCTTTTCAGGGATTTTCGAAAAATAACTTTCAAATGAATTTGCAACATCTTCATTGGAACTCACTGTAGCATTATTAATTAACAATTGGATTGGTTCACTAGCGGGCTTAGATCTGCCAGTCGTACGAGTAATCACGTCCCAAGTGGCTTTAATTTTATTGTTAGAATTTAAAATTTTATTTCTGTAATAATCTGTACTTTTAGAAGCCAAATGATTTATATAGGGATAACAATCTTGATATTTATTTATTTTTATTTATCTATTACATAAGTCACTAACAGAGCATGCATTCATACAATAGCACGCGAAGACACATAAAGACAAAATGATGCACTAATTATAAGCAACACTGAATACTGCATTGTTATGACTTCAGAATGTGATTTTCTTCTAATTATTATAATTATGAACTGATTAACGAAAGATTGATTAAGTTTAACATTAATATGTATATTTATGGTAGTTATAAATTAAAATAATCAAGCTGAAGTTTATTTCATTTTTGTTTAAAGGCGCTTATCTCTGGAAGTACCCATCGGATTTGAAAAAATATTTATGCCCTTGATAGCCCAATTCATGGGAATAGCTAAAGGATTTTAACATCACGTTTCTATGTTTTATGGGATATAACAATTATATAAATGGACAGCGTGACCAAGCTGTGGGGATGACTGGTACAGTACATAAAATTCTCTATTATCCATTGAAAACTTTCAACTTTTCAATTTAAAAGTAAGTGGTCATAAGTCTTTAAATATTTATAATTCTAAATAATATCACTATCCATTTATACTAATAAAATTAATTATTAAAAAACATACCCCAGTTTGAGAAACTCTGACTTTACATGTATTCACAAGTAGGTATAACTTGTTAAAACTCGCATTTACGTCTTATGCAGTTACAAAGGTAGAAATATGATACATACACACATATATTTAATTAAGACTATTAAAAAAGGTATCAATTTAATTAATGATTTTTATTTATTATTTCATACCTTATATGTTAGTTTTACTTATTAAAACCTTTTTCCAAAGTTTTACGACGAACAGAAATACCCTACAGGCTTATAACCGTTTTTACTAATGGCTAAAGAAAGAGTTCCATTTTATAATACGGACTTGACTACCTCAGTGGTGTAGTGGCCAGCACTACACTTCCATAGGTCGTAAGTTCAAGTCAAGTCGGGCCAAGTTTAGTTAAGAATTTAGCGGTCATTTACTATGGCAAGGAGAGCACGTATAGCTGTCGTTCGTGTACACAAAACGCAACCAATCGTATCGAAGTATTGTCACATCGAATTTTGAGAGTAAAAGGAAAAGAAATAAATAATAAATAAATATGTTGGGACATTTTTACAACAGCGCCATCTAGTTCCGTGGTAAGCTACGAAGGAAGCTTGTGTTACGGATACCAGATAGTTGATATACTACATATATAAGTTTAAATACATACATAATAAATATTAACACCCATGACTGGAGAACAAACATTTGTGCTCAACAAATGAATGCCCCCAGCGGGCCTCGAACCCGCGACCGATGGCGCAAGAAAGTAGGGTCACTACGAACTGCGCCAAACGTGTCGTCAGCTTGTGACTGCGCATACACTTGTGCACTATAATATCACCTGTAGTTGGCTAGTCTCAATGAGATTGCCCGCTGTGGCCGGAATCCGTCGGGAGGACATTATTATTAGTACTTGCTTAAATATAACAGTTATGAAGTTATTTTACCTAAGATACCTTTGGCTCAGTTGTGAGTTGTGACCCTACTTACCGTAGCAGCAGTCCCGGGTTCGAATACCGCTGGGGGCATTATTTGTGTAATGAGCGCGAATGTTTGGTCTCCAGTCATTCATGTTTATATTTAATATTTATAATATGTATTTAAAGTTTATATTTATATTATGTGTAGTGTATCAACTATATGGTATCCGTAACACAAGCCTCGTAGCTTACCACGGAACTAGATACCGCTGTGTGGTTATGTCCCAACATGTTTATTTATTACTTAAAAAAATGAAAATTTAGGATCTCCACCTTATATAAAATACGATGTATGTATGTACCACATGTGAAGTCGAATTAAAAAAGCTAGTGTAAATAAACCCCATATGGTCGGTCTAGATGTCTGCCACTGTACAATATGATAATTACGCGCCTAAACAAATAATTTACTTACACGAGTTAAATGGACATGTATGTAGATATACATATAAATAATATTGAAGTGTCTATTTTTAATTTCAAATTAACAGCTTTTCACTAAATATATATATGAAAGTATATAAGGTACTTACATCACAAATCTATCTCTACTCCTTATAACATTATCTATCTGCGAGTGAAAGTCTGGTCAAAATCAGTCCAGCCCCAGAAGTTTTAGAGATTAGCCGGAACAAACAGACAGACAACAATTTTAAAACTATTTTTTTTTTGTTAGTACCGTATATTACTTTCATATGCATGTAGTGAAAAGCTGTTAATTTGAAATTAAACGCTTCAATTTTATTTATGACTAGCAAGACTGCGGCTTCGACCGCGTTCATTTTTTTAATCGCTACTAAACTTCGTTCGATCACTCGCTGGATTGAAAATTCTCCAAAATTACTCCAGCTTTAATATACTCCTGAGCCGCGCGGCTACCTATTACATATATTATGTGCGGCGTGCACTCCTTCTTGTCTCCTGTTATTGTAGTTTTAGTAGGGATCCTAATTTTTTTCTTTCAATTAAAATAGCCTATATTAATCAGTGACAATGTAGCATTCAAATGATGGAAGAATTTTTAAAATAGGTCCAGTACTTTTTGAGCCAATTCGTTACAAACATACTTACATACAAACATTTCCTCTTTATAATATTAGTATAGATACACGTCCTTTAAGCGATGTAGTCAGTGGACCGTCCAATAACAATAAGGCGCAAATGAGGCGGCTCTAAAAAGAAATAAAAAAATAAACACCAGAAAGCATTCCCGGTTCCTGTCACAATATTCAACGTATTTATGCATTACTAGTGAATGTGTGTTTGAACGGACAATGGCTTTGATTAGTTCTATTCTTTGATTGGTTCTTTGGCTGAACTGATTTTAATGAATTTTTTGTACAAATATAGATTACTAGCGACTCGCCCTCGCTTCGCTCTTCCCTAGATTTAGCACAGGCAAAGCCGCGGGAGCTGCTAGTTATGCATATAAACCTTCCTCTTGAATCACTCTATCTATTAAAAAAATCGCATCAAAATCCGTTGCGTAGTTTTAAAGATTTAAGCATACATAGGGATATAGGGACAGCGAAAGCGACTTTGTTTTATAATATGTAGTGATAATATATGGAAGAGTATATACATATATAGTATGTTAAGTTCTGTAAGGTAGGTGTATTATTATTACTATATTACTTATCTCAAATATTTTTTAAATGTGTGATTTTTTTAATTCAAACTGTAGAATACTTTACATCCAAAACGGTTCTCACATCAAGAGGGATTCTGGAGAGAAAATTGTTTACACGCAGAAAAAGTATTCTATATTATGATGACCAGCTATCATCATACCTAATTTCATCGAAATCTATCATAAGTCAGTCACAGACAGACTGAGTTTTTAAAATTTAAAAATGTATCTATAATAAAGACTATTAAAATAAGATTTTTCCAAAAAATATTCAATGAACAGATTTGACTAAGTTACAATTTTATTATATGTATATATTATATAGGTACTACTGTATAGAATTTGAGCATATAAATTAAATTAATTTATTTAAGTTAAAACCTTGATATGTTCCATTTAAAGCAACGGTATCGAAATGTAACAATGTCAAGTATTTTGTTGTAAGGATTCTGCGTAGTAGGACAAAAGGGCCGCATCCGGGTGGAGAGGGATGCGATAAATCTTCGAATTAGTCACAAATATTCACTATATTATAGCATCGTGCTGTATTGAAAGCTAAGCGAAGCTTTAAATAAGCAGAAACATACACCTACATTAGTGTCCGACCGAAACTGGTTTTTACGACCGAAACCGAAACCGAAACCGAATTTCGGCGACGGTCTCAGTTTCGGCCGAAACCGAAACCGAAACCGAAACTTTCTTATAAGGATCATGTTTTTAGAGAAAAATGAAGAAAATGTATTATAATCAGTCAGTTTTAATTAGTAAAATAAATATAGGTGTTAATTTTATACGGATAACCAGGTAGGTTTTTTATAATAATTATAAGTGTTAATTTGTAAAAAAAAAACAATTATTATATTGGTACCTACTTAATAATTATTAAATTGAACGCGAAACTCTAACTCCTTAATATTATCACCACTAATGCACTAAATACCATGTACCTAACTAATGTTTGTTTACATATCGAGGGTTTACTACGAAAACCTGCTAAACTACATTTTTTGAAAAAATGAGTTAAATACGTGAAAATTCTTATCTTTTCAAACTCTATAAACTGGTAGAATCGGCTACGTTAAATACTTTAGAGTTACACACGTGGACGCGGCCAATTGTCGTCGCTTGGATGTCATTTACCGCGCCAAACACACCCGAGCACAGCGCGGAAACTCCCGAATGCAGTTTCGGTTTCGGTCGTAGTTTCGGCAGGTTTGCTGCCGAAACCGAAACATAACCGAAACTCGTTTTTTTGCCGAAACTCGACCGAAACCGAAACCGAAACCGAATATTCGGTCGGACACTAACCTACATACAGTAGGTAAAACTGCCTTTTACCTACTGTATGACGATACGTTTGGCGCAGATTGACCCTAGGAGTGACCATCTTTCTTGCGCCATCGGTCGCGGGTTCGAGTCCCGCTGGGGGCATTCATTTGTTAAACACGGTTGTTGTACTCCAGTCATGGGCGTTTATTTTTATAATATGTATGTATTTAAACTTATATAATATATCAACTATTTGGTGTCCGTAACACAAGCTTCCTTCGTAGCTTATAACGAAACTAAATGGCACTGTGTGTAATAATGTCCCAACATATTTATTATTATTATTATTTATTACTATTGATTCATACAAGTTTTAATAATTTTTTTTACGTATGTACACTTAGTAAGATAATATTTTTAGGAGGAATCATTCTGTAGTACATTGTTTTCGTATAAGTTTATTAGTTAACGAAGCGTACGCTAATAGAGCTACATGGGATGATTTTTTCCGATTTCTTCAACAATTTTCTGAATTATTTCGTGAATTGACACAAAACTTAACAAATTATACATCTAAATCTTTCTCATTAATCACTCCATCTATTGAAAAAAATCACATGAAAATCCGTTCAGTAGTTTTTGAGTTTATCGCGAAAGACAGTTCCAAATTTATAATATGTACTAAGGTACGTACTTTAATATTAATTTACGTATTTATAGTTTATAGCTTTAAGTACGACATCAGCCTATAATTCTCTAAAGAATGTATCCACTGTCATTGTTAACAGGAAATAGCGACATTTTTTGCAATTCATTCTTTAGAGCCAAAATATACTATGTTAGTTCACGATCTTAGATATTCATGATAATATTATATTATTTAAGTTTGTTGGTTAATCTATACATATAATAAAATTTTAACTAATTCGAATCTTTAAATACTTTGTTTTGGGTAAAATTTATTGAAATAGTCATTATTGTTCAAATTTAAAGTAGAATTTTTGTATGTTTGTAAGTCTGTACACTGTGACCGTATCACGACAAAACAACCAAAGATTTTGATTAATTTTTGGCTGATGCTAGTCGTCTGCTAGTTGGACGAGTAAAATAATTTAGTCGTCCAACAATTGTTGGACAATTGTTGGATATACCTATGCCAAAAATAAAAAAAAAATAACCCTAACCTACCGAGCTGATAATTTATTATTTAGATCCCACCCACTTTTAATAAGTCCAAGAATTTTTATATGTAAAAGAGCTGGCTCTATAGAGTCGTCCTATGAAATTTACGTTACTAACACTCCCTGAGAGTATGTACCTACATCAAAACAATGTACAAGAAAATGGTATTTTGTAAAAAGTACTACAGAAACGTCCGCAATTGCATTCACGAGTATGTTAAAACTTAAAAAACAAATTGATTTCTCTTTGAGCCATTTAAGAAGCAAAAAAGTCTCAGTCGCGATATATCAAACACCAATTGTCGGACGAATAATATTTAATTTATTCGTCCGCTTATCGGATGAATAGACACTTCGTTAATTTTTTTATGATGATAGTTGATTTTTGGGTCAATATATACTTTTTACTGTAGAAAAATAAGTCATTATTGAAAAAAATCATATTAATCGTTAATTAATTAACGAACATGAGCGGACATTTTTCTCCTCTATTTATTAACCATTTTTGTTTAGTAGCTACTGACGAACGTTTGTGTTTAACAATAAAAAAACCTAAAAGAAACAGTGATAGCCTAAGCAAGCGTACCATGCTTGGATAATCGAGAGATGCGGGTTCAAATCCCAGTCGCGCAAGTCTGATATTTTCATGTGCCATTTTTTATAATATTACTTTCTTAGGTTTACGCGAATACTTGACATTATAAATGAAACTATCTTTTCGGATTTTGTTGTGGAATTATTACGATTTATTTACCCATTTTTTTCTAACATGAATATTAATAAAATAAATAAGTATGTTGGGACATTTACACAAAGCACTATCTAGTTCCATGGTTACCAGATGGTTGATATACTACACATATATAACTTTAAATACATACATATTATAAAATATATAAACACCCATGTAATAAACAAATGAATGCCCCCAGCGGGACTCGAACCCGCTGGCGCAAGAAAGTAGGGTCACTACAAACTGCGCCAATATTATATTCATACATGTTATATTCATATATGTTTTCACATATTTTTAATAATACACTAAACGAAAATAAAGTCTAAAATTACAAGTTCCAAAAATCTTAATTTACCCACGATAATCTTTTGTATAGCGATATTCTTTTCAATGGAGACTCAATTGTTATCACTTACATAGTATAGATCCATTCATCTTTTTTGCGGCTACCTGAGTTTATACGAATGTATAAGTTATTATTATAATGCAATTTCATTTAAATTTTAAGAAATTAGTTAAGCATTAGACTATAGAAGCCCTTTTTAACGTCCAACTGCTGGGCATAGTCCCTTCAGTACGAGGGGGATTAGGCCATAGTCCACCGCGCTGGCCTAGTGCGTGTTGGCGGACTTCACATGTCTTTCGAAAACTTGCTAGGTTCTCTTAGACATGCAGGTTTCCTCACAATGTTTTTCTTCACCGTAAGGCAAGTGGTAATCACGTTAGGAACAATTCGCACATGATAATATCAGAAGAGCGATACCCGGAATTGAACCCGCAGCACTCTGATATCGGGCTATAGGGCCCTCTTTTCCACTGGGCACAATGGGCACATGCCCAGGGCCCCGCGATCCTTTAGGGCCCCCTAGTCCTGACTCGCATACCAAACCACAGCTCATAACATATGACCAAATAGCTCGCTACTCTCGCCCTAAAATCAGGCTTACCGATTGCAACAGATTTAATAAAATTCAATGTATAAAATTGTATAAATATTATATATTAAAAATTAACTGTTAAAGAAAATCATCAGTGTATTATTTTTATTTTGTGTCTTCGATCAAAAGTGATGCGAATCACTACTTACTGTCGTGAGTCGCATCAAAGAATATATAAAATAGTCGCGTCATTCAAATGAATTATAAAGCGAAAATAGCGAAGCCTGTAGGCCCAAATTTTGAATTGACTGTGACTCTCCTTACTTGTACTGTCTCGCTTTAGTGAGCACACCAAGCTTGTTTGAGGGCAATTTGGCCTTACCTTCCAAGAGTGACGACAAATGGCGACTTTTTAGCGGTTAACGCGCAAACTTGTGTCTTTTTGGGGTTGAATTGGACTAAGTTTAGTCCCGGGGGGAAGGCTGTACCTCTACCGGGCGCGTCCCCAGGTGGCCTGGATGCGGGTCTGTGTTGAGCCCATGGACCTGTATTCAGTGGTAGGCAGGTCGCGGAGGGGGAGGAGTGTCGGTATCGCGATGCGCCGTTTTCCCTACCCTCCGCGGCCTAACCGTTGATGGTGGACGCGGTGGGCTGCAGGGGAGAGGAGTGTCGATGTTTCGTTGCCGTTCTCCCTATCCTCTGTAGTTGTCTGTGTTATGTGTTTGTGATGTCCTTTGTGATGTCTTGTGTGATGTATGAAAGGTGGACATTTGGTAGGTGTCTTCGGACTTTCGTATATGGTGTCTTCGAACTTGTATGTGTGGGGCCTTCGGGCATTCTCATGTGTTTATTTACTGGGGTCGCTCCGGGTACTTCTCTGATAAGCAGAGTGGACTAGCAGAGGCCCCAGGTGTTGGTAGATAGCGCCGGGGCGCCGCAGTATGTGCGAAAGCGATCCCGTGGCGTCCCACTTTAGGCGTACGAAGGATGGCTTGGTTTTTAGTAGCTAGGACGGCTCTTGCACTCCCTGGCGAGTCCCACACACTTCCCGGGCGAGCTCATGGACTAATTTTAGTCGACCCCAATCCGAGACTTCAGTTAATAATGATTCGATTTCAGACACAAGTTTGTTCCGACACTCGTCGACGTATTCCCAAGAAATATTAGCGCGGCCGGTGTACAGGGCGTCCACAGTGCTGGCGTCTGCATAGCAATGAATGTTGCTGATTTCCAACATGTAATTGACTAACCAAATAGTGCTATATTATGGTCTTAGGGGCCCCATTATCCTAATGTGCCCAGGGCCCCTAATAGGTAAAAGACGGCCCTGGCTATACCTACCAGTATATTTTATGTAAAACTATTGTTTCGGTTTTTTTCAATCAAATCAAATCAAAATATTCTTTATTCAAATAGACTTTTACAAGCTCTTTTGAATCGTCATTTTTAAAATTAAAAGTCAGTCTGTAAGTCTGTGAGTAAACTACCACCGGCTCGGAAAGCTGTTCTGCTGAGAAGTTGCTCTTTTCAAAAAAATATTTGGTAGCAATATTGTATTACAATTTATCTATTTATCCTACGTGAGACACAACCAGTCACTAATCCCACACATTTACATCCACCAGGTATTCCGCTATAGTGTAATAAGCTTTATTCAACAACGTACTTTTAATTTTTGATTTAAATTGCCTGAAAGGCAAGTTCAATATGGACTGTGGAATTTTATTATACATGCGTACACCTTGCCCCATAAACGATCTGTTTACCTTTTGTAGGCGAAAACTGGGTGTTACAAGTTTATCCTTATTTCTTGTATTTATACTGTGTTTGTCGCTGTGCTTTGAATAGCAATTAATATTTTGCCGAACAAACATAATGTTACAATATATATATATATTGCGAAGCAACCGTAAGAATTCCTATTTCTTTAAAAAGTCCGCAGAGAGTATCATGAGCGCTTATGTTATAAATAGCCCGAATGGCCCTTTTTTGTAGAATAAATATCGATTTAATGTCCGCTGCATTACCCCACAACAAAATACCATAAGATAAAATGCTATGGAAATAACTGAAGTAAACAAGTTTGGCAGTATCAATGTCCGTTAGCTGCTTGACTTTTCTAACAGCGAAAACAGCCGAGCTCAGTCTACTCGCAAGAGACGAGAGAGGGTCCCCCCATTGCAGACCCGAATCTAATGTCAATCCCAAGAAGACCGTGGAATCTACCGTATTTAATGTGTCATTATTGAGATACAAATTCAAATTCTGTCTTTTTACATTAAATAATAAAAACTGCATATATTTTGTCTTCTTGGCATTTAAAGCCAGATTATTAATGTTAAACCAGTGAAGCATATGCGATAATGCACTGTTTACTTCGTCGTAATTATTTGACTTTCTATCAACTTTAAAAATTAAGGAGGTATCATCCGCAAAGAGTACAATATCACACAATTTATCGGCATAAAACGAGAGATCATTAATATAAACTAAAAACAAAAATGGACCTAGGATAGATCCTTGCGGAACACCCATTCTAAGAGGAGAACCAGAAGAGTTGACGTTGTTTACTGCGACCTTCTGAACTCTATCAGTAAGATAAGAAGCAAGTAGATCGAGAGCAATACCACGAACTCGAGCTAATTTAAGCAAAAGAGTTTCATGTTTTACACAATCAAAAGCTTTAGACAAATCACAGAAAACTCCAATTGCATTCTGTGATTTTTCCCAAGCGTCATAAATATGTCTAAGAAGCGCAATCCCCGCATCGGCTGTAGATCTGCCTTTAGTAAAACCATACTGTTCATTTTGGAAAATATTATTTGCGTTAAAATGAGTCAGAAGTTGACTTAAAATAAGTTTCTCAAAGATTTTACTCATACATGGCAATATAGAAATAGGTCTATAATTGCCAGGGTAATAATGATATTACAATTTACAATCACAAGTGACTCACCCTCGCCCTGCTATTATTTACTATTTTTTCCATCTAAATTACTGAATTTAGATAGAAAAAAGGCGCGGGATACTAAAAATAAAAAATATAATATATACATATGTTAACATACAGCGCCATCTAGTTCCATGGTAAACTACGATTCTTATGTTATGGATACTAGATAGTTGATACACTACACATTTAAAACATTTCATAAATATTAACACTCTGAAGTACCAAAAATCGTGATCATCACACAAATAATGCCTCCAACGTAACTCGAACCCGCGACCACTTGCAAAGCAAGTAAGGTCACTACAAACTGAGTCATCTACAAGAATACAGGCATATATAACATAACATTTAAAATAAACCATATGTGATTAGGTAAAACGACCCCATAAAAGTTTTACTCGTTTTATAAAACACAAAGCCTAAGACGCGGCTTAAGTTATGAGGGCTAGTGTTGTACGTGTGTTTATTGGTCGATAGATTTATCGATAAAGTGATAATTTATGTTTCGTTTTGTAATTGTGAATATATTTTCATCGTATTTAAAAAAAAACTTTAAAGGTTTTTATAATATTTTTTAACTTATTCTAAAAAGTACTTAAATATAAATAATAAAAATATATTTTTATAGTGCACAATGTTCTACTTATAAAGTAATTAAGATTGGAGATGGAGCTAAGGCGCTATAACATTGAAAAAGCTCACCATAGTAATATTTATTTTTTTCGCTTTTTGGTTAAAATAAAACCTATAGCTACATATTTTTTTAATCTAGTTAGTCTCTCTGTTCATATTTAAAAAAACGCTTCTGTCTTTCTTCAGGATCAGAAACATATTAATAATAAATTTGTCGATCTTTTTTATTGGTAAGAAAGCTTGTCAATAGCAACACAAGAATATACAAGAAACAGCTGAATTAACTACTTCTTTCTTTTTGAACTTAGTAAAAAATAAGATAATATTAACATAATAGAAGTGAAAAAAGAATCGAAAACTAGTTAATATCGATGTTTTATTTTCGGAACATCACTAGCTTTATTTTACGTCCTCACTTAATTCTCACTGTGACGAAACACCTCCAGGAAAATCGGTAAAACTTTTCGTAATACACTATAACTATATAAAATTAGTGGTTTGATCCCGCGGTTTTACTTGAATATAAACCAGAAAAACGATTGAAATAAACTTCAATAAAAGTGTACTACGACACGTTTGTCTCAGTTTGAAGTGACTACTTGCTGTATCAACGGGTTCTAGTCCCGCTTTGGGCTTTCATTTTTGTGATGAGAATGTTTGTACTCCAGTCATGACACACCCATAAAAATTAAAAGAGAATTATTGAAATGAGTTCAGTCGTTTTTGATTAACAAGACTAACGAACATCAATATAATTTTAAAGATGTATATGTATTTAAAGTTATATAATATGTGTAGTGTATCAACTATCTAGTAGCCGTAACACAAGCCTCGTACCTTACCTTATCATGGAACTAGATGGTGTTGTGCCCCAACGAATTTATTTATTTAGGCCTTATCAAATTTCTTGACAAAACACACAATAAACTACTTTTAACCCAACACGGGAGTCGAACCTATGAGATTGTAGGTACGAAGTCAATTCAGTTACATAAACAGTGCCAGATGGTAATATAATATTATGTTAATTAATAAAAATATTTAGTTTACCATAACGCCATCTTTCGTTTTCTTCAATAATTTTATGTGATTTTGTTATGTCATTCTATACGCTACTTCCGTGGGAAACTGGATGCTATAAAGAAATAATGGCTAAGAACGAGTTAGGCTAGTTTCAAAGTGTTCCGTACTTATTGAAATTATTGTTAAAAATATTTTTTTATACTTTTTAAAAATATTTTTTTTAATAATAATGAAGTGTGAAAACGAGTGAAAGTCCCGTCAATATTGGTCCAGCCGTTTCAAAGATTAGCCGGTACAAACAGACAGACAGACAAAAATTTTAAAAATTGATTTTTTTACGTAAGTATACTTTCACCCGCGTTCATTTTTTAATCGCTACTAAACTTTATTCGATCACTCGCTGGGTTGAAAATTCTCCAAAATTACTCCAGCTTTAATATTATACTCCTGAGCCGCGCGGCTACCTATTTCATATCTTATGTGCAGCGTGCACTCCTTCTCCTCTCCTGTTATTGTAGTTTGAGTAGGGTTCCTTATTTTTTCTTGCAATTAAAATAGCCTATATTAATCAGTGATAATGTAGCATTCAAACGGTGAAAGAATTTTTAAAATCGGTCCAGTACTTTTTGAGCCAATTCGTTACAAACATACAAACACAAACCTTTCCTCTTTATAATATTAGCACAGATCACATAATACTAACAGACACTTTTATTTATATATATAATGATACTCTACGTACAGACAAACTTGCCTATAATATAAACAGTTAGGGAGTTTCACCCGCCATCTATCGACACAACTTAACATCACATAATTGTTTTGGAGACACCGAAAATTAAAACGTCTCAAATTAAATATACTTTGTGAATGCATTTCGAAGAACCCGCACCACAAAAACATACGTCCTGCTCGTTTTGACCAATGAGCTGGAGGGGGTGAAAAAAAGGGATAATTAAGAATTCTGTAAACAAAATGGCGGGTAACTTGTCGCTGACTTATGAAGAAGGTGGACAGATATACTAAGCTTTTAACATGACTTCGCTTAAGAAATACCCTGGGATTTAGTTGCGTTTATATAGGTATGTATTTAAAAATCAATTATTCGTTTGTCCTGCTAAAACTCGAAACGACTAGACCGATTTTGATAATTCTTGGGGATGTATTAGGGATGAATAAAGTACTAAAAAAAAATAATATAATATTACTAGCAAGTTACCCCCGCATTAGCGCGCCCCTAGATTTAGTATACAAAAACTTGATAAATTACATACTAAAACTTTCCTCGAAAATCGCTCTATCCATTAGCAGAATCAGCATGATAATCAGTGCAGTAGTTTTTGAGATTATCGCGAACAGACAGACAGACGCGGCGGAAGACTTTGTTTTATAATATGTAGTGATTCTACTGTATGTCAGTAATTTAAAGATTAGAAGTGTGAAAATAAAATTTTCACTTTCTTATAAATCTCTACAAGAAACTCTTAAAAGTACAAAAATTTATTCAATTATTCACGAAAACCGTTACTCCCATGATGTCCCATCCACTCCATAGTTGAATTTCCCATACAAATTACGATGTACCGTCGACTCTTACGTTTTTGCTGTTCAGACGTACGCGTTGAGATGCTCCTGGCTAAACGAATATGACAGTTGCGGGTACGATTTTGATTTAATTTTCTCTCATGCTGGTACGTCAATTTAGAGTTAAGACGTTAATACATTACGATACGATTAAGATATAATAATATAGAAACTCACCCAGAATCGAAAATATTACGATTTATAAAAATTGACATGCTTGTTACCTTCGGGTAGCAACCGAATGGGCCGGCACGCCCCGTATAGTTCATTAGTACCACTCTCTCACAGAAGACCGGCGTGAAGTGGCAGCTATGTTGTCGCGTTTCGTCCGGTGAGTGAGAGTCCGGGAGGCCCACTCTCCTTTCCCCCTCCCTCTTCCCTTCATCCTCCGCCTTCGTTCCCCCCTCCCTCCCACTTCCCTCCCTCCTCCATCCCTCCCTTTCCTGAAAGGCCGGCAACGCATCTGCAAGTCTGGCTTGCAGATGTCCATGGGCGGAGGTTATCACTTCCCATCAGGTAAGCCTCCTGCCCGTTTGCCCCCTTTTTACCATAAAAAAAAAAAAAAATTTGGGGATATTAATACACAGCACTATATGTTTCCGTGGTAAGCTACGAAGCTTGTGTAACGGATACCAGATAGTTGATACACTACACATAATATATAACTTTAAATACATACATATGATAAATATAAATACCCATGAGTGGAGTACAAACATTCGTGCTCATCTCTCATATGAATGCCTCCAAGTAGCAAAACCAGACCCCACGACTACTAGCGGAATAAGCTAAACGCGTCATCAAAACGATTTTTGGCATTACTTCGGCATACTATATTAAATACTTGTAAATAAATAAATATGTTCGAACATTAGGCTTGGGCTTGTGTTACGGATACTATGTGATATAAATTTTAAATACATACATATTATAAATATAAACACCACTGACTGGAGTACAAACACTCGTGATCAACGAATGAAAGCCTCCAGCGAGACTCGAACCCGCGACCGCTGGCGCAACAAATAGAGTAACAAATTGAGCCAAACGCGTCGTCAAAACGATTTAATAGGTGTATACTATATTGTGTCAGTTTCGTTCAAAATTATTTGTATCGTTCTTTCGTAATATGATTGGATTTAATAACATTAAAGTGTCTATGAAACGTGACAGTTTTAGGGTACCGTATTTATTCATACAGTCGTACCAGTTGCATTGTGCGCTTTTACTTCGTTTAAAAATAACGGCGGGTTGCTAATGCCGGTTTCTATGGAAACATATTTGAGTCCTTTTCATAGAGAAAAGTAATATTATATGGTCCATTTCATCAAATTTGACACATTTGTGAAAATTATGTCGATTGAAATAAATTGATTGACAGAGCAATATTAACTTAATAATACCATAACCATTCATTGTGCCATTTTATATTTTATATCGAGTAATAATTTTATCATTAGTGTACGTTACTCCATTTTTTCATTCATAATTTTATTTTCATTCTCTATTTATAAATTTCTAAACTACCGCTCAATTTCATTCTTGCGTTCCTCACAAAACGCGACACTGGTAGAATGTATTGCAACTCTAAGCCATAAAGAAAAAAAAACTTAATAATAATATGACGGATAAGAAGTGGTAGCTCCGTGGTAACGAGGTCGCTTATTAAACCGAGTGAAGCGGGTTCAAATCTGGGACTCGCACCTCTAATGTATGAATCATTTCTAACATGATTACCACTTGTCTTACGGTTTAGGAGAACTTATTAATTTTACAAAAGCCATGTGAAGTCCAATCCGCACTTGACCAGTGCGGACTATGGCGTGATCCGCCTCGTATTGAAAGGACGCTCGTGCCCAGCAATGGGACGTTCAAAACTGCTGCTAACGTATAGTGCAAAAAGTATTTCATACGACTAGTCTTCGCCGATTTCTCACAAATTCGGCTATATTTTTATTGATAACACTTATCAAAGAAGGCACCAATTAAATTTTAAATCATACGTTAATCGTTACGATACGATATGTCGTATAGTATAAAACAATATTGTTCTTAAATGTGCACAAATGAACACTAAAGTAATTAAAAATATTTTGGCAACATTGAAAAAGATAATTATAGTAAATAAGTGTCGTGTAAATAATAAACTAAATATTCTTCGCGATTTTGCTCGTTTTTTTTAAAATTAATTATACAGAACTGCTTTTAATCATGCATGTCTGTTTGTAAAGTTCACGTTCCCATTTAATGGACTTAATGGCGAATACCAATTTTATAAGAACAAGTCTGTATAATATGCTAACTTGCTTTTTGCAGTTTTGAATATAACTCGCTCTCACTTCGATCGGAATAGTTATGTTTACTACTTTCTCAGAAATAAGATTATAAATGAAACTATCTTTTCGAGTGCTTTACAGCAATCATGGTCACGGGACATGGTCTCACTCAAGTCAATCATCAAGAGATGTCAAGTATTCGCGTAAACCTAAGAAAGTATTATTTCTCAGAAATAAGATATTTACCCGCAGTAAAAAGGATATAATATGCCGACCCAGATAACCAGCTATCATTATACCAAATTTCATGGTTTTCCTGTGATACCGTTTAGACAGACAAAAATTCTAAAAGCTTGATTCGACCTCTGTATCGGTAATAATAACTATTTCAATAAGATTTAAAAAATAATAATAAGTTTATAAATATGTAAAATTCGATTGATAGTTTTTTTTAACTCTTTATTGTACACTAATAATACAACACAAAGAATAGACACAAAAACAAAAGAAAAGATGTACAAAAGGCGGCCTTATCGCTTAAAGCGATCTCTTCCAGGCAACCCTTGAGGTAGAGGAGTTATAGTAATAAGTTAGTTATAGGTACCTATACCCTAAATAATACGTTGATATTTTGAAAATCGCGAAGCAACACCGTGAACCATGTTATATATTTGACGACACGTCTGGCGCAGTTTGTAGTGACCTTACTTTCTTGCTCCAGAAGTCGCGGGTTCGATTCCCGCTGGGGGCATTCATTTGTGAAACTCGGATGTTTGTATTCCAGTCATGGGTGTTTATATTTATAATATTAATGTATTTAAAACTTATGTATGTAGTATATCTAACTATATAGTATATATAACTATCTGGTATCCGTAACACAAGCTTCGTAGCTTACCGCGGTACTAGATGGCGCTGTGTGTAATAATGTCCCAACATATTTATTTCTATATTAAAATTGTATCCTGTCTCTAGTTGCGAATAGTGTCAAAAAAGGAAATCTAATCTTGTCAATAGAAAAAATAGAAATAGAGGCAAAACCGCAGCAAGAAACTAGTGTACAAAGGCCAATTCAAACCTACAAGTCATGTTTAATAGAAATGTATCACCAGATGTCTTTTTGTTCGCATGTTTCTATTCATTTTTTTATTCATAGTCATTAGTTAGGGACTTACAAGCAAACCCGGCCCGCTTCGCTGGGCGTAAGTCAGCTTCTTGGACACTACACCCTGGTGATCTGTATCGATAATAAATGACTATATCGAATCAAATCAAATCGAATCAAAATATTTTATTCAGCATAAAAATTGTTACAATTTCTTACTGAACGTCATGAGTCTTCGTCTTCTATATGTTGAAATAGCCTGGCGGCGATCACATCATTCCCAAGGCCAAAGCCCCAAGGCCCAAGGTACTGTCTTCTAAAACTTGACTATTTCAATAATATTTTCAAAAAAATATATGATGTATAGATTACACTGAGAATTTTACTCATTTATATAGTACTAGCCTTTCCCGCGGTTCCTCTCGCGTTCTAAAGGCTGAACATAAAAAAAAAATCTCCCATTTTTGCATGTTTTTTCATTGATGCTCCGCTTCTATTGGTCGTAGCGTGATGTAATATAACCTATAGCCTTCCTCGATAAACGGACTATTATAATATTATAAGGTCTTGAAATAAAATAAATATTATCACTTTACAATTTATTATACCACTTAAATACTAATACAAAACATGAACGGTTCGACTTTTAGTCTAAGAGCCAGCGGACGATTTGCTCAAATATTTTATAAGTATTTTTTGTGAAATATAAAAATATTTTGATGCAAAAGTGACCTAACTTCGATATCTTTTAGGCCATTTTTAATATCCGAATTTAACTTCAGTTAAAAAAAGGCTCTCTTTCGCCTTTTTTTTAGTACTTTAATTTACTAAAAACTATAATTTACAATATGGATATAATTTTTGCAATAACGAAAATGTTAAATATTTATAACACTTCTCCCATATGCCTTTTATACTAAATTATAACTAAAAAAGGTATTTACTGCGGGTATAAGGGCAAAAGCTATAAGTTCTAATTCGTACAATATAATAACGTAAACGTGTAAAGTAAAATAATTTAATGCTTAAATTTTTTGTTAATAAAAATTGTGTCAGTTTTACTTTGAATAAAAAAACTGTTTTTTTTCTTAATTTCACACTTAAACCACTTTGCTGTTATACCCGCGTTATTATATTAAAAGGTACAATATTACACTCGGCTTTAACTATAAAATTAAGCTATTTTATGCAGTAAATATTTTGCGGTTGAAGAAAAAAAAACAAAAAAATAAATAGGTTTAATTTGCAAATTGAATACAAAGATTTTTTTATTATAAATCTATTTTTTTTAAATAATCATGAAAATTAGACAAACAAAAACAATCCACTTTGAAAGATGGATCATTCTAAAATTATTTGCTTTTAAGTAAATAAAATACATGCATCTTGAACTATAAAATAAAAAAAATCACATTTTCCTTTACAATAGCTATTTATAATTTTATAAACTCTTACGAAAAGATAAAATTATTTTTTTATACATTATGTATGTAAAAAAATAATTTTGAATTTTGAATTCAAAAAAAATTTTTTACACCACAAAAAATGCAACAAAAAACAATAGCAAAGTGGAGGCAATCCATATAATTCACATATGTCACATATTATTACAAAACAATTTACAACAAAAAAATATATTATACTCTACAATCGGCATAAAATAATAAAAAAAATATATACAAAAATTTACAAAAAAAAAAAACAACAACAAAATATACTATGTGCATATAAACTAAATGAATCGCATTAAAATCGACATAATCTGTTTAAAATACGACAAAAAAAAACGAATTTAACACTAAAATAGTAAGGGGTTCTAAAACCCTCAATTTTCAATAAACGTACGCAGACACTTAGCATCCTCATATATTTTTTCTTATTTCCCAAAGTGCCTTTTGGTAAAACAGTGACGGATATCTTTTAGGCCAGTAAAAATAGAACCTCGCACTAGATTTCCGATCCATTTTATTTCTTTTATAAGGTTTAGCGTTTGTCATCAGCCCTTTTTAACGTCCCACTGGTGGGGGCGGGCCTCCATCAGTACGAAGGGGATCAGGCCATAGTCCATTTTACAGGCCTAGTGCGTGTTGGCGGACCTCACATGTCTTTCGAAAACTTGCTAGGTTCTCTCAGACATGCAGGTTTCCTCACGATGTTTTCCTTCACCGTAAGACAAGTGGCAATCATGATAGAAATGATTCACACATGATAATATCAGAGGTGCGAGACCCGGATTTGAACTCACATCACTCGGTTATCCAAGCGAGCGCGCTACCGCTGGGCTACCACTGTCTTGTCACTGGTTCACTTACAGAGCATAAAATCACAAAATGCTAACAGATCTAAGTGAAGCTTCAAGCGTAAGCGTAAAACGTAACGTTTATCTATTAAGACAGATGCATTTTATTAATTATTCAAAATTTTTGATCGGCCAAGACTGAAAAAGATATTTAGTGCGAGGTTACCAAAAAAAAACGGCTATTTTTACTGGACTATATGTATTGCAATAATTATTGTTAGTGCGTTTTGAGTTTTGACCTATTTGACCTATAAAGGTCATGCCCCTACACATTTTTGTCATCAAAACGATGTTTTTGAACGTTTTGTTAAAATCCGATAGATGATGTGTATTAGAATAGACTAGTATTCTTAATTTACAGTCTATTACTCACTCGATAGATGGCGTTATCGAGTTTTTGATCAACTTTATACATCCGAGTAGGTCTAGAAGACCATTTATTATAAAAACCATGGAAGAAAATGCAAAAATAAAATAAAAACATACCAGTCAAACTAAACATTTGCTTAATAGACAAAAGAATTTGGTATAGAATTTACAATAAATGCTACTCAACAATATACCACAGACTGAAAAAGGCCATATTTTGATTGATTAATATGAAATTTTGTTTTATTTTTTTTAAATTAGTCGAAATTTCAATGGAAGGTTAGCTAGTCAACAAATCTAAATATTCTTTATAGATCAATTCATTAAACGATATTATTTAAATAGCTACCTACCCTCACTTCGCTCGGGTTTGTCCCTTTAGTATAAGTTTTTACAAACTTAGATTTTTTTTATAATTATTAAAACCTATCATGTGCCTTAAAGAACAAGGCACATACAAAAAAATAGCCGATTTGGTCGAGCCATTCTCGAGTTTTGAGCTTATCAACATTTATTTTTATTTATATAGATAGTTAAATGTCTTCTTTTGACATACATTAGCAATACTTTAAGCGATAGGACCGTGTCGTTGCGAGGCACGATATATACCCCACTTAAACTATTACTAAAATTAAGCTGTTTTTATTCTAATAAATATAATCATCATCATCATCAGCCCTTTATAACGTCCCACTGCTGGGGGCGGGCCTCCCTCAGTACGAGGGGGATCAGGACATAGTCCACCGCGCTGGCATAGTGCGTGTTGGCGGACTTCACATGTCTTTCCAATAAATATATTATAAGAAATTTTAAAAAATATTAAAAACTTATTGGTAAATGGTAACCCTTTGTAATACTGATCCTTATTAATATTATAAATGCGAAAGTAACTCTTGTCTGTATGTCGCGCTTTCAAATCAAAACTACTGAACCGATTTAAATGAAATTTGGTACACACAAAGTCTAGTTAATAAATTTATCCTAAAGAAAAAAATTATCCAGGGACGAGCGAAGCGAGGGTGAGTCGATAGTTCTTTATAAATTTTATAATAATCATTTATATACGAGTTTTGTTTAAAGCTATGCATTTTTAAAATGCTTATCATATTTTTTGTTTAACTTTGAGACTAGATACTGCCAAGTCTAGACCCAATTTTACGATTTTTTTAAAATAGTTTCTCAAATTAAACCATCCTTATATATAATTAGAAAAAAAAACAAATGGTACAATTTTTTTCAAATGTGTTAATAAATTTAAAAAGTTATAATTTTTTTTTCAAGTCATAAAATATTTTTTTTCGAAATATAATTAAAAAAAAATATACGTGTATTGCGTAGTTTTAATCAATAATTCTTGAGATAGATTAAACGATAAGCCTATCTTAAGATATTTGAATACTGGTTAACCTTCCATAAAAAAAATCTTCGATTAAATTTACCATTTCTGCATTTAATTGTAGCAAAACAGTTACTTATTCAACTCATTCATACATTCATGCCTTCAATCATTGTGTACGCCATTCATTTTTTTACTCCTTTTTAATGGAAATATACTCTTTCACTTTATTGGTTATCAGTCATTCTTTATATATCTTGAACACAAAAAAACTTGGTATATTATTAACCAAGTTTTTTTTAATTAGGTCCCCTCTTAGATTAGATCAGGATCCTTTTTTATGTAATTCATATATCGATTCGTTCGTTTTCTGAAATAAACCGCCATCCAAACGACAAGGATTCGTACGTTCGAATCCCGGTTGAGACATATTTCTCAGTCGTTTAAGAAATAAATTAAACATTACATAGAAACAATATGACATTGATAAGATATTATTGATAACAACACAGAATGTGATAAAAACTAGATTGTATTTAAATTTTATTCTCATATCTTTGGAATTTTAATTGAGTTTAAACTTCGAATTTGTATGTATGTATGTTTGTACTTGTCACATATCTCATAGTCCTGGTATAGAAAGAATGACTGAGCCAATAAATAACACATTAAAGTGTCATCAAGTAACATTTTCGTTTGATATTATATCATTTTCGATTAAATTTAAGGCGTTCAATTTTTCAATAAGCTGTGGCATGTCGAGGTCAAATTGGTCATTATTCTGTCTCATACTTTGGTTCCTTTCAATACAAGATTTTAAGTTGCAAATATTTCCTTCCTCATTATCTATAGGGCCATTAGTTTTAATAACATTGTTATTTTTTGATGTATTATCGTTCACATCGTCTAAATCATAAGGTTTACCTGACTTATCTATTTCATCTTCCTTAGTTTCCTGACTATCTCCAAGATCTTCATTTTCAGGAACTTCTCTAGTATTCTCACCATTTATTTGTAATTCTTGAAGCTTCTCCTCATTTTCTTTCTCTTTTTCAAGTTGTTTTTCTTCTTCAAGCTTCTTTTCTTCTTCTAGCTTCTTCTCCGCCAGTTCTTTACGTCGTTGCGCATTCCACCAAGGCCTGAACCTCTGGAATACAACTCTGGATCTATGTTGGGGTTTTAGAACCCATGATATAGCCATCTCTACGTCTGCTATCCTGTAATGAAATTATTACTTACTATTATTACTATTATTATTACATGATGTAAGGAAGATGACGCAAAACTTTTAGGATCTGCTCTTTTCATATATTAGAACGTAAAAATAATTTAATAGGGACTCTCTTATGAAAAAAGAAATGTTATTCTTAAAATATCTTATATGTTGACCAGGATAATAATCGATCAGCAAACCAATATTAATATAATATTAATTTCATCGAAATCAGTACTCTTTGCTTTGCCGTTACAAACAAACAAAAATGCAAAAAATATAGATTAGGCCTGGAACTCAGAATTCTATTATACATACATATATAGATAGTCTAGTTTTCGTCAATCGTGGCCATTTACATAAAGAATTTAAAGGATTCAATCCCAAATGGGAAGTTCACCATAATTAAACATACTATCCCATGAGAATCGAACCCATCCAAACATGACTGCTTTGGTGCTTCCTATGAAGAAATATGTAAGCAACTGATAAAAGAATATATTTTGTATTGAAATTTTCCTATATTTCTTAAGTTTGCATAACGAAATACCGACACGTACAATGTAAAGTTTCCGTTTAAAACTACCTCTTGTCACAATAGAAAATATTGCTCAAAAATTTCAATTTTAGTAAAGCTTATGTAATACATTATACTTCATAATTAAGATCGGGACAAACATATATATTTTTTTTTAAGTAAATTCAGTTTTAAAGCCTATAAGATAACTACTATCGGTAAAATGACTAAAAAATTATAAATGAATAGAAGTATTATGACTAAGACACGTAGGAGTTTAGTACAAGTGAAACAGAAGTTACAATTAGTGCTAAGAACGATTAGTATAGATTTCTCAAAAATTAGATATTTTCTACTATAATATGAATGTGTTATACATACAAATCATCCTTTTGAAACACTATGTATTGATGAAAACCGCATTATAATCCGTTGCGTAGTATAAAACATGTAAGCGTACAGACAGAAAGCAAATTAATTTTATACTATGTACTACTACCTATAGAGAGACTCGCGGACCCAAAAGACGTTCAGTACGCATGCGTAAAACATCGTTGCCTATCAACGACTTATTTATAACTGAATATGTCATTTATTATCTAAATGTATAAATAACTAATTAATTCAAAAAATACAATTTATAGTGGACCGAATTGTTAATCTAAACTATTCTCGAACACACACAAAACATTCATCATAATCGGTCCAGCCGTTTAGGAGGAGTTCAATTACATACACACACACAGACATGCTTTATATATAAAGATATATAATGTCTATCTAATTTAGGATTGCCAGATAGAAACTTATCAAATCCGGGACAATTCTAGGACGGTGTCAGGTCGAGATCATAGTAAAACTAACTTGTTTTTTTTAATTTCAAACGTTTTAGCCGTTATTCGTTGTTAGATTATTTTCTTACAAAACTAGTGGAAGTAGTAAAAAAGTTTTCGGAATCCGGGACAATATGACTACGGGACAATCCCGGATTTTGTGGCAAGCTTAATCTAATTCCAGATAACTTCAAATGTGACAAACCTTCGTTTAAATCTTTCGCGGTCTAGTGCATGTCTCTCCCAGTGACCAGCTCTCGCTTGTCTCGCTGCGAACGCCCATACCCTCATTACGTGGACCTTCGGTGGATCAGAAGAGAAGTGGACCTGAAAGTGGACGAAACGCTTATAAGTATGTATAAAATCGAAAATACGAGTAGTTTTTTTTAAGTTAATGTTTATATTATCCATACTAATATTATAAAGCAGAAGAGTTTGTTTGTTTGTTTGGTTGAACGCGCTAATCTCAGTAACTACTGGGCCGAATTGAAAAATTATTTTTGTGTTGGATAGTCCCTTTATCGAGGAAGGCTATAGGCTACATTACATCACGCTACGACCAATAGGAGCGGAGCATCAATGAAAAATGTTGCAAGAACGGGAGAAAAATAATTCTTTTTATTTTCTTATAATATAATAAATTATTTTTTATTCAATTAGCAGTGACTCATTTTATTAGTAAACTAAAAATCTTAGATATTAGTAAACAATATATTAATAACTATGATTAACATTTATGTATTTAAGTCATGTAGTCATTGGAGGCTTTCCGTAGGAAATAGCACAACATTGCGTGGCGCAGTTTGTAGTGACCCTACTTGCTGCGCCAGCGGTTGCGGGTTCGAGTCCCGCTGGGGGCATACATTTGTTGAGCACGAATGTTTGTACTCCAGTCATGGATGTTTATATTTATAATATGTATGTATTTAAACTTATATGTGTAGTATATCAACCATCTAGTATCCATAACACAAGGCTCGTACCTTACCGTGGAACTAGATAGTGCTGTGTGTAAAATGTAAATGTCCCAACATATATTATTATTATTGCTTCATATACGACGTACAGTCAAACTCCCCTGTCATCATATATACTTAACAATAAACAAATGCATCAGTATCTACATATAAATAAAATTGAACTGTCTGTTTATAATTTCAAATTAACAGCTTTTCACAAAATGCATATGAAAGTATATAAGGTGATTACATAAAATATTAATTTTTGTCTGTCTGTTTGTTCTGGCTAATCTCTGAAATGGCTGGACCGATTTTGATGGGATTATCACTCGCAGATAGCTATAATGTTATAAGCAGTACTAAGTTATTTTAGTAGAAAATTATAAAAAGCGTAAAATTTATTTCAACTTACGCCCTGCAAAGCGGGCCTGGCTTGCTAGTATTTACCAAAAACTTCAAATATTTATAAAACATTACGTATGATGGCGTCATCTAGTTCGTAATCTTTGAGTCATGAGTGTCGTCATCGTCACGATTGTGAGAAAAGTGAGTATTCATTGACCTCCGAAACCCACACTAATAACGGCCAATCTAAATACATCAACTAAATAATAGTGCTACATATCACTTTTCTTCAGATTTAGATATAGGGAAATTTATCTACACTAATATTATAAAGCTGAAGAGTTTGTTTGTTTGTTTGGTTGAACGCGCTAATCTCAGGAACTACTGGTCCGAATCGAAAAATTCTTTTTGTGTTGGATAGTCCGCTTAACGAGGAAGGCTATAGGCTAGATTACATCACTCTACGACCGATAGGTGCGGACTGTGGAGCATCAATCAAAAATGTTGCAAAAACAGGAGAAAAATATTTCTTTTGATTTTCAGCCTTTAGAACGCGAGCGGAGCCACGGAAAAGGCTAGTATTTGATATGTTGGGAAATTAACACAGCACCATCTCTCCTAATGTAGGCCTCGTAGCTTGTGTTATGGCCACCAGATAGTTGATACATTACACATATTATATAACTTTAAATACAACATTATAAATAAAAACACCCATGACTGGAGTACAAACATTCGTGCTTAACACACAAATTAATGCCTCAGCGGAACTCGAACTCGCGACACTAGCACAGTAAGTAGTGTCACTACAAACTGAGTCTCCGTTATCGCACAAGTGAATGCCCTCAGCGGGACTTAAACTCGCTACCGCTAGCTCAGTAAGTAGTGTCACTACAACCTGAGTCTCCGTTATCACACAAGTGAATGCCCTCAGCGGGACTTGAACTCGCGACACTAGCACAGTAAGTAGCATCACTACAAACTGAGTCTTCGAATTAAACCAATGATGTTTATAAACTCCAATATTTGGCAAACGCGATAGCGCCTCGACTCAAATACCAAGTCCAAGTAGTAATTTACGCACGAAACTTTCCTAACAATGTACTCACATTGGTGTGAAGCCAAAACGATAACAATTATATATAAGACAGTGTGATTGATGTCTTAATGGGATAAATAATTTTCATTAGAAAGCATCTACGATGTAACGTTTTAAATGAAATCTATACATATAAAATTAAATTCTAACTAAAATCAAATCAACTCTTTTTTGATAAATCCTTTTCAAATAGTAAGTAATTATTACCGATACAGAGGCCAAATCTATGTTTTTTTACCCACTACGGAACGGAGACGGTATTGGTATATATGCGTTTGAGGTAAGAGGATGTTTGTTTGTTTGGGTAAATAAATGTTGCCATTTTTCTCTGAAACTATTCTTCCGATTTTAATGCAGTTTTTAGTTATGGTTTAGCAAGCTACAGGACAGATTTTGAAGAAATTAGGTTCCTATAATGATAGTTGGCAATCTGGATCATCATTCATCATATAGGGCTTTCCCTGCGCTACAATATCGTAGGGGCCATCGTGAGCGGAGCGAGGGTTTAGTCTCTAGTTTATTAATATATTACACTAACATTTGCTTACGACTTCTCTCACATATATTATCTATAAATAATAATCTATACATATAATAAAATCCTAAGTCGAATGTGTACACTAAATATTTTTTCCAAAAACTTTACTTTATTGAAAAAGTCATTATTATCGATAGAGAAATACACTATAGTTTTAAGAATTTTTCTGTCTGTTTGTGACGTCATTATCAGAAATCCCCCGGATTTGATGAAAAAAGAATATACCTAAACATTCCAAGCAAAGTCGAAGGCAAAAGCTAGTGTTTTGTACTTAATACGAGTAAAATATAAATTATTGTACTCTGTAATCAAGTACGTACTAACGTTCTACATATAATAAGGTCGAATGACCGCTAACAAAAGTTACCACAACACACTGCCCCAAGGCCGATCGAGGTGATTTGCCGACTATTTTGTTTGGCTCATTGTCCCTGCCTAATACGCAAAGGTCACGAATTCGATGTGAGGAAAAATTTATAAAATATTTAAATAGCGACTTCAAAATGAGCACTTAAAAATTAAAAATAACTGATTGGTATTCCAATTTACAAGTACTAGTGTGTTACACCATAAAAATAATGTAAATAATTAAATAATAGTATGAAAATAGGATTTATGTGTATGTTCAAAATATCTGATTATAGCCAAAAGGCTGATTGCAGATGGAAAAAAGGAAAAAAAAAATGTGTAAGTTAATTTAGGTAATTATTTAATTGTAAACGTTGCCTGTTCTGATATTCTGATATAAAATAATTATTTGGGTTTTCTTAAGTTGGCAACACTAATAATTCATAATATCGTTAGAACCGTTAGTCGTGACTCTGAAATCTGAATACCTAGTAAGGGTAAAAACTGATTTGAAACTAATTAAATGTATAAAATAATAAATTTTTGTGAAGCATCATCGAATTTTACTTGGCCTACCTGACCTACTTCTAAAATATCCGTAGCAAGTGTTCGCCCAGTAGAGCAATGCATCCAGCAGGACACGAACCCGCGACCGCTGGCACAGACCCTACAAACTGAGCCAAACGTGTCGTCAGTCGTCACATAAAATCGGTCACAAATGAAACTTATCACTGTCAAAGTGCCAATATCTTTTGACATCATAAAAGGATTGCTCCGATTTTCTTTAAACATCTGGCACAGTGGAAACAAAGCTTTAATATAGTCTACTATGACGAGATACGCAAATTCGATCCCCGAATTATGAAAATATAAATTGTGGTATGTATAACAACCCTTTAATTATAGTCCACGGTCCACCGCTATGGGCAGTACGATTTGGCGGACTTCATGTGTCTTTAGCAAACTTGCTAGATTCTCTCAGACATGCAGGTTTCCTCACGATGTTTTCCTTCACCGTTAATCAAGTGGCAAACATAGTGTAAAATGTATTTAATTAATTTCACATTGGACCAGAATTGTGAATAGTTTCAAATATAAAGCATGGTTAGAATTAGAAGTAACGGTATTATAAGAACAAAAAATATAATTAGTACTGATAGTCTAGGGTCAGGCTGTAGATGATTTTGACTGATATAATTAACCGTATTACAATAATGAATACCTTCGATACTATCCCGATATACTTTTAATTAAAAATGTCATTCTTTAAATTAGCTAAATAGAAAAAAGTCTTCGTGTTTTTTGGGTTTGCCATTTCTTTTAATGAGCGGAACCATAATTCTTTTTCTAAAATAAAAGTTACCTAAGTAACTCCTAATAACATCAGGTATCTGCCAGTGTAAGTTCCATAAACATTAGTCCTGCCATTTCGGAGATTAGCAGGAAACAAACAGACCAACATACGGACACGTAGAAACGTAGAAACAGACGATTTAAAAAAATGTATTGTTCTTATTAACTCCATATTATACCTACATTTTGTATGACATTTGAAACAGACATTTAATTTTTATTTATATGAATAATATATTATTCCATATTATTCAATAATAATATATTATTCATATAAAAAAAAAGAAAAAAAAAATACTTGCAAGAATCACCAACCGGATCTCAAGCTATAATGTTGATACTTGGTAGTTGGTACGTATCGCTAAACTGTATCTATGTCATTGAGTAAAGTCGAAACCAGTCTCGTAGCTTAATACAGAAAAGTTTCTAGAACATGCCTACTTCTAAAAGTTAATAACCTTATGTACATAATCGAGTATATAATTTTATATTTTAAAAAATGTATGTATATATCTTATGTACTTATTGAATATATCTATTTTGCATTAACTAATAGACTACAGGCCCGTGTTGAAAAAATTATGGGTCATTTGAACCACCAGGTGACCTATCTAGAACGATATAAGAGCATAAAATAATAAGATTCAGCACTACGCCGTCACTTGTAAGCTGTCCAACTGAGTGCTGGTGAGAATTCAAAAGTACAGGTAGAGTGAGTACATTTTGGTCATATATTTTTGTACGGCATTCTTACCATCGATAGATCCATGAAAAATAATAAGAAAACGCGTAGTGCCGTAAAAAAATGGTGCGCCACAAAGTCGGAATTTTTTTTTATATTCCGACAATTTCCAGGGTAAATTTGGTCATTTGATTTTGTACGGCATCAGTTTCATACTATTTCAATACTGCTTCTAATCCATTATTCCGCAACGCCGTACAAAAATCATGCGACAAGGAGAAAAAATCGAGGATTGCAACCGCTTCTCTTTCGGTGGTTCGGGGGGTGATTTGAAACAACATAAAATTAATTTATTTTGAAAGTATTTTATGCATAGATAATATTTTTTTACATGCCGTACATTTTCGTTGGTCCAAAGATTGGTTCAATTTCTGTGTTATATATACACACCCTTTCACTTCAGTTAGACGTCATAATGATTTTATCATATTATCAATTGTTCTCTTCAAAAATATGTTGATACCGTACAGTATCAGATGGCCATATAGTTTACACCCTTAAAATGGTAGCGTAATTTTCATCAGCCTAAAAGATATGGTCTGCATTATAATGTACGGCATCATTTTTTCCTAATTTATTTATGTTAATACTATTTAAAACAAGGGATAAAATGTAGAAAACTGCTATATTTCATTAATCTATGATATTTAAACTTTTGCAAAATTTCAGTTTTTGTATTTCTCTATAATTTTTTTTAGAACAGTTTCTTTTGAACGGCAATACTATATAACAATTGTAATTTACAATATCATGTTAAAAAAAAAGTTCCCGTACAGGATCAAATGACTTTAGCCTTTAAGAATCAAGGATACGATGAAATTAAGATAATTATTGGTATGCATTCAAATGAACAATAATTATTTGACGGCATTATTTTTAATAGTATTTTTGAGTGCTAGATAATGTTTCGGAACCCAAGCCGTACTTTTTCAAATCACCCCCTGGACCACGGAAAGAGAGGGGGTTGCAACCCTCGATTATTTCCCCTTGTCGCATGATTTTTGTACGGCGTTGCGGAATAATGGATTAGAAGCAGTATTGAAATAGTATGAAACTGATGCCGTACAAAATCAAATGACCAAATTTACCCTGGAAATTGTCGGAATATAAAAAAAAATTCCGACTTTGTGGCGCACCATTTTTTTACGGCACTGCGCGTTTTCTTATTATTTTTCATGGATCTATCGATGGTAAGAATGCCGTACAAAAATATATGACCAAAATGTACTCACTCTACCTGTACTTTTGAATTCTCACCAGCACTCAGTTGGACAGCTTACAAGTGACGGCGTAGTGCTGAATCTTATTATTTTATGCTCTTATATCGTTCTAGATAGGTCACCTGGTGGTTCAAATGACCCATAATTTTTTCAACACGGGCCTGTAGTCTATAACTTAGTTTTTACTATTGCAAAAATAACTAGTATGTGTGTGTACTTAAAGGCTAAACTTTTAAAAAAAAGTAAGAGCAAAAACTAACTTTCTCTTGTGTCGGGTTCGAATCCCGTTGTAATCATTAATGTGATGAACACAAATGTTTGTTTTACTCCAGTATAAAATATGTATGTATTTAAAGTTATACATGTGTAGTGTATCAACTACCTATCTGGTATCCATGACACATGCGTCGTAACTTACCATGGAACTGGATAATAAATAGTAATAATGTATTAATTTATACTATTTATTATTCTAAGTATTCTGTATGCAAAATGAGTTCAATTCTGATAAAACACTCAAGCCAAGTGTTGATAAGAGCAGAGGGAACACCCAACAATCTATATAATATAATAAACGCGAAAGTTTGTAAGTATGGATGGATGGATGGATGTTACTCAGGCTTTCACGTAAAAACTACTGAATGGATTTTAATGAAACTTTACAATAATATAGCTTATACAGAATAACACATAGGCTACAATTTATAAAGATATTGTGTGAATTGACCAAAATATGACGATAAGTGTCAAGTTAGTAGTAAAAAACGCTAAACGTAAAGTGCGCTGCCAAAACCGCTAGAGTTACACATATGTAATGTATGATGGAAATGTTTATCTTAAACAAGCGACTCGCCCTCACTTCGCTTGGGTTCGTCCGTAGATTTAGCGCGAAAAAACCGCAGGTTCTACTATTATTAATATATTAAAAGTTCATACACCATATGAGAAAGCGACCATTTTATCTTTCTAACAATTTCATTCATATTTTAAGTTACCAGATTCTGATAGCAGAATGGACTGTGGAACAACCAAGGGGCTGTGTGGTCTGCTTCGGCAGACCACACAGTTGGTTGTTCCACAGTCCATGTTGGAGCGTTTCGGTTCAGTCGGTTGAATGCGATCCTGCGATACCCCATTAAGTAGGTTTTGTTGGGTATCACTGGCTTTTTGTAAACCGGTGAGTCCCATATAACCACCTGGTGTTATATGTAAATGAATTTCCCAACATTAAAAAGAATAAATATCTAGGAAAATTTATATTGCAAGAAAACATTTCATCTTTAGGAATCAAGCAGAGAAAGGATAAGGCGCTAGTGTTGGAAATAAACTGCTATTTTTTATCATAAAAAAATTAAAAAAATCGTGAAAAGAACGAATGACCTTCAGTTTTTCTTATTTTTTATCGATACTAGGACATTGTCCAGGACGAGGGACTCGACTGAATTGGGTACCAGCCCTTTATCTATTTCACCATCCAAACACCAATGATTGTATTGATCCGACTTGAAGGACAAAGTAACCAATACTTTTTGACTGATCTTGCGTACAGGCAAAAGGTATTTAATACTTACGGAGTCAATGCACCTGTTGTTCTGCATTTTCGTTACATAAATATTCTGTCAGATTGTCTGTCTTTCACTTCATATATCACTGAGCACCATAAAAAAACCATAAATGGAGAAGAAATATTGGCAATAGACACATTTATTGTTGCACGAGAATATACCCCCTTCGTTCTACAAAAAGTACTTATTTTGCAACCACTCGACACTGCAGTAAAAGAATACTACACTCCGCCTGTCAACAACTAACGCTATCAATTTACTCATAATTTATATGTAGTTATAATTACTTGAGATAATATATTATCATATTGAATGCTTGAAAAAACATGCGGTAAACCAAACTGATGAAATAAACAGTTAAAATTTCATAGAAGAGATCCGGACAGTTTGCTTCTTTTTGTCGGTTATGATACACGATATCTTCGCTAAATTATGAGTCAATTATAAATGAAACTATCTTTTCGGATTTTGTCGCGGATTTATTATGATTTTTGGTTCCCGACTAGCTACTCAACACTTCGCTTTGATTCGTCTATAGGTACGTTGTAACGGTTAGTTTACGTTTAGATTTGACGACACGTTTGGCTCAGTTAGCAGTGACCCTACTTACTGCACCAGCGATCGCGGCCGCGGGTTCGAGTCCCGCTGGAGTCATTCATTTGTTGAGCACGAATGTTTGTACTCCAGTCATGGGTGTGTATATTCATAATATTATGTATGTTTTTAATATTTATGTGTGTAATATATCAACTATCTGGTATCCGTAACACAAGCCTCGTACCACGAAACTAGATGGTGCTGTTGTAATTATGTCCCAACGTATTTAGCTATTTATTTCTCAGATGTGAGGATATGGGGTGATTTTCTCGTGAAGCGGTGACAAACAGACAGACAAAAATTCAAAATACTATATATATTCTGCCTATGTATATTACCAATTAAATACAAAAAATAACCATCAATTCGATACATTTTGGAGCGAATATTCATTTTCAGTATCAATAATTAATATATTTTCGACACAAGTCTAGATTATGTGCTAAAATTTTATTTTTTGAGTCAACGTTTGCGCCATATATTTAAACATATCGTCATAACAATGAATATACATGAGTACCTACTTATGTTTCCCACCCTTACTAAACAATGAAAGTGCCAGTTTCCCAGCCGTATAGGTACATATTTAAGCCACGTCACGATTCCATCTATACAATATAATAAGACTTGTGAGTTAAATCTGTATATTAAATATTTTTTGGAAAATCTTATTGAAATAAATAAATAAGTTGGGACATTATTACACACAGCGCCATCTAGTTCCGTGATAAGCTACGAAGCTTGTGTTACGGATACCAGATAGATAATATAGTACATATATAAGTTTAAATATATACATATTATAAATATAAATACCTATGACTGGAGTACAAATATCCGAGTTTAACAAATGACACCCCATCGGGTCTCGAACCCGCGACCGCTGGCGCAAGAAAGTAGGGTCACTACAAACTGCGCCAAACGTGTTGTTAAAATAGTCAATATTATCGATACAGAGTACAAATCTATAGTTTTTAAGAATTTTTGTCTGTCTGTGAACAAGAGAAAACCACTAGATAAATTTTGATGAAATTTATTCAAATCAAATCAAAATATTTTATTCAGCATAAAAATTGTTACAATTTCTTACTGAACGTCATGACTCATGAGTCTACCATCAGTTCGGAAAGAAGAAACCTCTGACCTGATAAGAACTGGCGGAAGAAACTCAGCAGGACTAATATATTTTTTATCTCTCTTTTTCAAATGATCTTTTATTAATTTTTATGGTCATAGCTAGTTATCCGGGTCAACATTTAGGATACTTTTACTACACTTTTTTACAGGAAAACATCTTATTTCTGAGTAATCTATACTAACAGCTAAAAACGTAGGGCCGAAACCGAGTGGAACGGGGGTGAGTCACTTGTGTGTAATAATAAATGGTTCGTTCATTGTGTAATAACCGAACAAAACATTCGATTCGGTACATTTTGGACCGAATATCCATTTTCAGTAAATCTATTTTCGGCTCTAAATTTTTTCCTAGACTTTCATTTTTAGAGCAAACTTTTACGCCATATATTTACAAAAGTCGTCATAACAATGAATGATATTCCCACTCATGCATATTATGCCACGTCATGTACTCTTCAATCTTCATACTATCATTTTGTGTTGCAAGTGACAAATCAAAGATTTGATCTAATCGTGAGAGCGTACGCTCTTAAGATCAAGAAGAGAAAATAAAATTATACATACGTACATCTCTACATGTTTATTATTACTTGTACTACAAAAAAATATTTTATCAATTTTCTATTGTCTTTACATCTAGCTCAGTCGTATATAAAACAAAGACTTCCCGCTGTCTGCTTGTATGGTAAAATCTTTAGCACTACGCAACGGATTTTGATGCGGTTTTTTTAATAGATAGTGATTCAAGGGGAACCTTGGCTCCGAACCTCACCATGCCCAGCTATGGGACTATAATCTTTCCCACCGTTGGGCTAAAAGAATGACAGCTTGATACGAATTATTAATTAATGGCGTTTATTCACTTTCGAAATACGGGATTAAAATTCTTGTAATTGCTTCTATCAAGCATTTCTAATGAAGTTGTTATTGCGAAACGATAACGTAAACATCGAACACAAGGTCAAAAGGAAATCAATAAAGGTAAAGGATAAATAACTATTATACGTAGAAACTCGTTTACGCGCGTTTTGCTTAACACGGCTACATTTATTAAAAATATTAAACAAAATCAGTGTCGTATAAATGTCGAGTCCACTGTTTTTGTTGTTGAAGCGAACAGTAAGCCATTTAAAAAAAAATGTATTCGTGATTCAAAAGTAACTTGAATTAACGAGAAAAATAAAAATGTCTTTCTCTCCAATTTCTTAATTGATGATTTTGATACACAGACTTACTTAAACGAAATACTTATTCGGCATTTCTATGGTAAGGTGGTACATCTATACATAATACAAAATTGAATTTATTGTCTGTTTTCAATTCGAAATTACCAGCTTTTCACTAAATGTAACAGTCTGTCTGTTTGTTCCGGCTAATCTCTGAAACAGCTGGACTGATTTTGACGGGAAATTCACTCGCAGATAGCCATTGTTATAAGGAGTAACTTAGGCTACTTTTATTTTAGAAATTTTATTTATTTTAAGTAGCGGAACCCGCGGCTTCGCTCGCGCTAAATCTCGGGACGAAACCGAGCGAAGCGAGGGTGAGCTAGGATAATATAATAAATATGTATTATTACACACAGCGCCATCTAGTTCCGTGGTAAGCTACGGAGGAAGCTTGTGTTAGGGATACCAGATAGTTGATATTATATAAGTTTAAATACATACATATTATAAATATAAACACCCATGACTGGAGTACAAACATCCGAGTTTAACAAATGAATGCCCCCAGCGGGACTCGAACCCGCGACCGCTGGCGCAAGCAAGTAGGGTCACTACAAACTAAGCCAAACGTAAACTACAACCATGTATACTCGTCACACTGAAAACTAATTTTAAATATATTTAATTGTATGAGAAATCGGAAAAAATACACCATAACCATACGAAAGCGATAAAAACGCTTTCTCAATCATGGCATATCGCGTGTTGCTGATATTTTTAATCATAATTCAGATTACAGAATAGATTGTTATTTTAAAAATATAATTGTCATTGTGAAACTTTTCGAGAGAACTGGCATTTCACACGGATCCGCCCACATTTTAAGAGAAACTTATTATATACTAGCGACTCGCCCTCGCTTCGCTCGGGCTCTTCCCTAGATTTAGCACAGGTAAAGCCGCGGGATCTGCTAGTTATGCATATAAACCTTCCTCTTGAATCACTCTATCTATTAAAAAAAACCGCATCAAAATCGATTGCGTAGTTTTAAAGATTTAAGCGCACATAGGGATATAGGGATATAGGGACAGAAAAGGCGACTTTGTTTTATACTATGTAGTGATAACTCCAAGATATCATCTATCTAGAACAATAAACATCATCCATAACTGTCCAGCCTAGAGTTGCCAACCCTACTATATAATATAGTATCATACTGTACTAGAGGCTCGACTACTATATTTCTGATAAAAGAATCACCTTCGTCGTAGGTTCACTTAGAACCTACTATAAAAGACATCAAACTCATAGTAATAATATTTTAATTAAAGCTGAACTAATAATACTTTGAAATTTAAATTGCAATAAAAGCTATGAGGCATTCCTTAAAAATAAAAATTTATTAATAAAGGCTCAAAGTAGCAAAAAAGTACCTATTTGGAATCTACTATTTTTTTTTTATTTTTCGTTATCTACTATTTTTTATGGGTAATAATTGTGGAAATACATTTTTTTACCGACATAGTGTTGGCAACCCTTGTCCCAACCCAAAACCCCAGCCATATTAGTAAAGTAAATAAGTAAAAAAAAAATTTCGTTAAGGGTGGGTTGTTACTCTCATTATTCCCTTACTATAGGGGTTAGGGGTGTGAGATTAAGTGTATGGCTATTTTAGATGAAGAACAATAAAAACAAGGTAAGAATCCTTTATCAGACGCGAGTGCAGTTTTCATAAGCTTATCCGGCTAGACCCTTTCATACAAAATATTTCGAAACGTTTATAATTAAATTTTTGTCTGTCTGTTCCGGCTATTATTCGAAACTGTTAAGCCGATTTTAATGGGACTTTTACTGGGTGATAGGTGACGTTATAATGAGAAACTTTGGCTACTATAACAAAAATAGGGTTCTGCTTAAGTTAAAAAAAATACCTAGCGATATAAACGAGTGAAACAAAAGTGTACATCATAAGAAAACCTTATTTTGATTGATATAAAAGTCATGACGTATGAAGATTGTAAACAATTCTAAACAAAAGGATCTATTTTAGAATTGCATGACTAACAAAAGTATTTCTATTGTTTAAAATAACTTTAAACTTTTCCCTTTCAAAACCAATGAATTCCTTATTTTATCTACTATACATATAAATGAAATTGAAGTGTCTGTTTTTAATTTCAAATTAACACCTTATCACTGAATGTATATGAAAGTATATATACGATACTAGCAATAAAAACCAATTTTTAAAATTTAAAAACGGCGAGTCACTAGAAGGATAAATAAATAAATATTTTATTTTTTTTATGGTAAAAAGGGGGCAAACGGGCAGGAGGCTCACCTGATGGGAAGTGATCACCTCCGCCCATGGACATCTGCAAGCCAGCTTGCGTTGCCGGCCTTTCAGGAAAGGGAGGGATGGAGGAGGGAGGGAAGTGGGAGGGAGGGGGGAACGAAGGCGGAGGATGAAGGGAAGGGGGAGGGGGGAAGGAGAGTGGGCCTCCCGGACTCTCACTCACCGGACAAAACGCGACAGCATAGCACTATCTAGTTCCACGGTAAGGTACAAGCCTTGTGTTATGGATACCAGATGGTTGATACACTACACATACCTATATAACTTTAAATACATACATATTATAAATATAAACACCCATGACTGAAGTACAAACATTCGTGCTCAACAAATGAATGCCCCCAGCGGAACTCGAACCCGCGACCTCTGGCGCAGCAACAAACTACGCCTCGCGGGTTATCTCTCATTTAATTATTGTTTACATTTGATATAGGTACATTACATTTTTATGAGTCACCTCCGATTCAAGGAACTCAACAGCTACTGTTTGTTGCCATAATTACATGTATCCCTTACATTTATCAAAATATAACCTCCTCCTTTTTTGAAGTCGGTTAAAAATGCGTTTAAATATAAAATAGGGGTTCTATAGAACTAAGAATCTATAGAAATAATAAGATGAGAAATAAGAATCTATAGATTTACTTATGGTTAACTTTAAGACTTGTTAGGCTCTTGGAGTACAACATTATGATAAAAATCAACTCCGAAGTCAACAAGCCGCTTAAACGGTCGATAACCGGTATGTTTACCCTACATTACATTTTTATGAGTCACCTCCGATTCAAGGAACTCAACAGCTACTGTTTGTTGCCATAATTACATGTATCCCTTACATTTATCAAAATATAACCTCCTCCTTTTTTGGAGTCGGTTAAAAAATGCGTTTAAATAATATAAAATAGGGGTTCTATAGAACTAAGAATCTATAGAAATAACAAGATGAGACATAAGAATCTATAGATTTACTTATGGTTAACTTTAAAACTTGTTAGGCTTGTGGTGGGCTGATACATAAGTTGACTATTTGAGCAAAATTTTATCAAAATCAGTTTATTTAAAAAGTATTTGAGTGAAATATATTTGATGCAGTGGAATGATATAAAGGCTAAAAATGAATTTCATCAGCATATATTTTACATTCATTATATACTTTATGTTACCTTTAAAACAAATAAGGAGGAAATAGTGTAAAAATAGTTTTGAGACCAACAAATCACCCTTAATGGGGGTTAAAAACTCTATTTCTTTGAAAATCAATCATATGTTGAGAAAGAACAATGAATTTCTTTATATTTATATATCTATAACATAGTACATAGTCCATCAATACTATAATCTTAAAAATGTTACCCTAGGGTTAAACCCAAGTGAAGAAAGGGTGAGTCACTATTTAGGAAAGAAAACATTCTAAGAAATATCTTATTTTTGTGTTATCATCATTATAATTACCTACTTATTTAATTAATATTGTTGTTTTTAAACTATTAACTACTAGGTATTTTGAAAACCAAACAAAAACAAACATAATATTTTGATCAAATTAAGAAATAGCTAATAATATATTTTTTATCTTACATCAGTCAGTCCACTGCAGAACAAAAGCCTCCTAAAAAAATTATTTATAATATAAATTAAAAATTAAAAAAAAATAAAAATAAACTCACCTTCTTAGCTGGTAACTTCTTTTTTTGTAATTTTCTCTTCTCATTTAACAGGAGCCCAGTACAGTCTTTCTCTATTTCACTCTCTTGTATGTGGTCTACTGTATCACAAATATTAGCACTGTCCACTTCATCTACACAGTACAAACTATTGTCTGTTAAATCCCCAAATGTTCTCGATAAACTTGGTGACAATTTACAGGTTGTTCCAGAATCTCCATTTTCAGAATCAGAATCATCACTTTCATCATTTCCGAAGACATCATTCGATAGATAGCAATTATCTGATGTGTCAGCAAAAACTATGGAATCTTCAGACTCGCAATCAGATGATAGCCTACGTCTAATACCTGTAGGTTCATCTGCAAACACTATTTGGAATGAATCATCACTGTCAACTGATGATGACACAAATTTCCCAGCAACTTCATTGAAGTAGTCACTATCTTGAGAATCATTTGAAAGTTGAAGTTCTGAAGTTTCCGAGACAACTTCTCGTATTGGTATGGGTGGTGTTTCAATCATTTGTTTTTTTTCAGGCTTGCTTCGTTTTGATTGTAATAAAGCTTTCAATTTATTTAATTTTTCATCACATGCTGACACAATATCATTTGCTATGGTATTGTCAATAGTTTTTACATTTTCATTCACATTATTACATTTGTTTAGATCGAAGTCCTTTATAATATCCATGGATTCTTTTATATCTTCAGTTTTAACTTTACAACCTTCCGCTGCCATAAAATGCTCATCATGGTAACTATATGGGGAATAACATTCAATATTTGCATTATTAGGTAGATTAGTACAATTTTCAGTACAGAAAGCATCTTCATAACTTTCTTCTACTGATCCAGGCTCAACAAAAATCTTTTTTGGTCTTCTTGATTGATATTTAGTGTTTTGACTATTGTTTTGTTTCTTATTACTCAGCAACAACCGTACCTGGTTTAATTTATCCTGACAGTTACTAGCAGCTATTTTGCAGTCAACATTCATTGTTATATCCAAATTTGTATAAGAATCACTACTAAATATTGAATCAGTCCGTTCATTTTTATTTTGAACCTCAAGTTTGGAAGACTGCCAAGGTGGTGGCGCCATCTGCTGATCATCATACTCCTCGAAACAGTCGTCGTATTGGGAAGAAGAATCAGAACTTTTATGAAATAGCGCGCCCATATTATTGAACATTCCAGTAACAAAATTAGCTATAGTTGCAAATGATAGATAATAATCTGATCTTTGATTGCTTGGAACTTGAGGTTTCACCTCGACGTAGTCCTTTGTTTCCAACATTGTCTTCTTCTTTACTTCACCAGTTATCACAGAGTCAGCCAGATTCTTTTTTAATGGATCTGGTATTAAATGTAGGTTATTTATAATCAAATCGTCTCCAAATATATGTTTCATGTCGTGCTTTGCGTGGGCGTCCGTCGAATAGTTACACACGGAAAATTGATTGCGAGGGAAACTTTTGGGATCTAGAAGGTTGCGCGTATTGCGCGTATGACTAAAATTATTCATTATCACTATTATATAAATTCAATATTCACAAATATACACTAATTTTACAGGTCCAAAGAGGATGCTAAGGCATTAATATTCACGCGAACATGTTCAAATCATACATTCGACACTTATAATATGTATTTTCAGGCAAAGCCTTGGATGTAAGTCTTAAACACTTAAAATTTTCCTTAGCTCTCTGAGGAATCCGAGGTCCTGAGTCGTAGAATTTCACTTCCTTGATTTTACTACACACTGTATCTCCGCAATTGATGACTCTAACGTTGGAATAACTCTCAAATAATTTTTCTTGAGAATAATAACTGTTAATGTGCTCCATTGTAACGATAATTAAAATACACGTCTGTTATAGTTTAGCCATTTTGTAAAAGTTCCAAATTAATGTCGTCTGTGGCATATATCAGATAAACAGGAATACAGATAAAAATAAATCGTAAAGGATTCGGTATATAATTCATTAGTCGATTTTATTATTAATCGTTATCGATTTTAAAATCGATTTTTAAAATATTACATTATAAAATTTATTCAAAATATTATAGTATGAAAAAGAATCTGTGTTAAAAAATATTAATTCATGGATAGCCATTACTGGATAAAAAATATTCTGAATTCAGGAAAATACTATTTAGATATTCATTATATTTTTGGACTCATATCAATAATTTAAATTAAAAGACGAAAGTCAAAGTTTTAAAATGTTAAAAATTATAACCTTGCATGGTAGACTCATGACGTTCAGTAAGAAATTGTAACAATTTTTATGCTGAATAAAATATTTTGATTTGATTTGTTTTGAAGGTTTTAGGTATGCAATAAGAAAACAATTTAATTTGAAAATTAATTTGTTATTTTGTAAGTGATAGTTAATACTTTATTATTGCACGATATGCTTTATATGTGTGTTTCGAATCATTATAATCATATTATTAACAAGCGACTCACTGTGGCCTCGCTTTTAAAGATTTAGACGTTTCAGAGAAGTAGTAGCCGGAACAAACAGACAAAAATTAAAAAAAAAATTTGTTATGCATAGGTAGGTATATGCATTCAGTGAAAATGAGAAATAGTGTCCGACCGAAACTGGTTTTTACGACCGAAACCGAAACCGAAACCGAATTTCGGCGACGGTCTCAGTTTCGGCCGAAACCGAAACCGAAACCGAAACTTTCTTATAAGGATCATGTTTTCAGAGAAAAATAAAGAAAATGTATTATAATCAGTCAGTTTTCATTAGTAATAAAATATAAGTGTTAATTTTATACGGATAACCAGGTAGGTATCTACTCGTTTAATTATAAGTGTTAATTTGTAAAAAAAATTATTATTATATTGGTACCTACTTAATAATTATTAAATTGAACGCGAAACTCTAAATCCTTAATATTACCACTAATGCACTATAGTAAGTACCATGTACCTAACTAATGTTTGTTTACATATCGAAGGTTTACTACGAAAACCTGCTAAACTACATTTTTTGAAAAAATTAGTTAAATACGTGAAAATTCTTATCTTTTCAAACTAGAAACTGGTAAAATCGGCTTAGTGCGACGTTAAATACTTTAGAGTTAGTTAGTTATATACAACACATCGTTCAATACTCTACTGCTAAAATATCATAAACGACATTACTAATAATTTACCTAATAAATGTTTTATGTAAAAAATTGAAATAGACATTTTTACCCGACTGCGCCAGAAGGAGAGTTATGTTTTTCGAGAGTATGTAGGTTTTATCGATATAGAGGCCAAATCTATTGTTTTTATAATTTTTGTCTGTCTGTCTACCTGTCTGTCCGCATCCGAATCACGAGAAAACCACTGGACGGTATTGCATGAAATTTGGTATGATGGTAGCTGTTTACCCGGGTTAATACATAAGATTACTTATTATACTTTTTACCGCTGGAAAATATCTCATTTCTGAGAAATCTCGAGTAACTGTTAAAGACCGACTGTAAAACGTCACGCGGTATGTGAAATCTAAAAATTTAGTTTAGTTTCCATCCGCGTTTTAAAGAAAAACGTGGATGGAGCCGCGGGAAATGCTAGTTATGTGATTAAAATAAGTCATTAGCATAAAGATTGTGCATTTACTCTTTCTACTTTTTGTTAATTTCTTGAAAATCAATAAATATTTACAGGTAAAACCAGCTAACTTTTTTTCTTTGTCAGACCAAATCATAAGTTCCCACTTTTAGCATTATTTATTTAATCTATAATACAGTATAATATCAAAGCTACCTAATTTTCAACATAAATCAGATTTTTATTTTTTTATGGTAAACTTGATTCTACTATAATCTAGGTACTCCTTTGTTATATTAAATTACTTTTCGAGGTACTGCAAACAAACAGGTTACGACATGATTACACACGTGGACGCGGCCAAATGTTATCGTCGCTTGGATGTCATTCACCGCGCCGAACACACCCAAGCACAGCGAGGAAACTCCCGAATGCAGTTTCGGTTTCGGTCGTAGTTTCGGCAGGTTTTCTGCCGAAACCGAAATATAACCGAAACTCGTTTTTTTGCCGAAACTCGACCGAAACCGAAACCGAAACCGAACATTCGGTCGGACACTAATTAGAAAATTTAAACAGACACTTCAATTTTATTTATATTTAGTATGGATATAATATTTTGGTTTCAATATTAAAGCTGAGTTTTAATTTGTGTCTTTCTCATTTATTTAAAATATTATGTTTATATTAAATAAGTTTATCTTTATGTTTAACTGATTGACCTAAAAGAAAAAACAATATGGTACCTAGCAAATAGTATATTTTAGATTTTTTAAGTCATCCGTGTCAATAATAGAATATTCAATATCGATTTTATTCAACACGTCATAATTATAATCACCGTAATCGATACATCGACAATTTTAGTGTATTCGTATTTTAATTTTCATAGACAAGTAATTCTTTCTGATGCAATATCCAATTACTATTTACTTGTTTATGGCTGGAAATGTTCAATTAATTTCCGTGACCGTTATTTATTTTGAAAACCTTGATGAGTCAAACCTTGTGTTTACTATTTTCTATTGCATGATAATTCATCATGCAAAATACCTACTATTGCGTATATTTATAACAGTAGAACAATTCTTAATAAATTATCTTCTTCAAATTGTTCTTAATAAACCGATATATATATTATTATAATAAAAGATACGAATTATTATTATTTTTGGATTTTATTGTAATGGTTAATTTATTTACATAATATTATTTTATATTTGGAGCAAAAATCACTGGTACTTATAGAGATTATAGATATGAAAAAAATATTTTTTTAAATATTCTTTTTGACAATTAAATTACAAATCCATGGCCATGATGGTCGATGTGTGGAAAAATTTGTCAATGTAAAATTTAAATATAAATAAATAAAAATTAAAATAAATAAAAAAAATTGTAGTGAAAAAACAGCGAATATTTATCTATAACTTACTACTGAAAAAAAACTGCATCTTAGTAATTATTCACTGAACAACTTATTATGGCAGAAAGAAAAAAGTAAGTTTATTATTTTATTATAAAAATCGTAAAAAAAGCTGTCTCATTGCGACCTGCCAACATCGCAGGAGATATTAGGTATAGTGCACTAGTGTACGCGCACTCTCTTCATAATTCATATCACTCTCATACTCCTGTGGGACGACTACTCGACACGACCAGTGAGAGCTAAGGCGCAGGAAACACGGGGGTGACACACTGCCAATTTCTCTACTTCGGGCTGTTACTGAGGCTTACTAAACAGAAACTAAACTTGGCCCGATCCAGGATTTGAACCCAGGAACTCTCGATGTGCGGCTGTACGCATGCTAGCCACTACTCGCCAGAGGCAGTCTGTATTTTATTTTAGCCTGTATTAAGATATACTATACACTACAACTATTTTTTTATACTACAGTGAATGAAATTAGTTTAAATTTTCATGTTTGTATTTAATTTTGCATAAGCATAATGCGTCATGAGATTACCTTTAGTAATTTTGTTTCTTCACTTAAATATTTATGCCTTAGTATTAGTTTTATAGTAAAAGCAAATTTGCTTTAGAAATTTAAGCAGGAGTAAGTGTACTTCAAAAAAATCTAATAGACAACACACATGACGATACGTTTGGCGCAGTTTGTAGTGACCATACTTTCTTGCGCCAGCGGTCGCAGGTTCGAGTCCCTCTGGGGGCATCCATTTGTCAAACTCGGACGTTTGAACTCCAGTCATGGGTGTTTATATTTATTATATGTATGTATGTATTTAAATTTATATATGTAGTATATCAACTATCTGGTATCCGTAACACAAGCTTCCTTCGTAGCTTACAACGGAACTAGATGGCGCTGTGTGTAATAATGTTCCAACATATTTATTTATTTACCCTATATTGGGAGTGGAAAAAAAAATAAAAAGCTAATAATAAGCGAAAAATCATTTTCATCTCATTAAAAGAAATATATTGACATTAATACTAATTGAAAATCTAACAGATCCCAAGCAGCCGGAGATGCGCCAGAGAAGAAAAGAGATGACAAATCGAAGGTTAAAATCCGAGAAGAACTTCCAGAACCAGAAGAAGTACAGAAAACTCCATCGCAAATCGCGAGAGAGTAAGTTTTAATAAGCTATCACACAAAAATAGATTATAGGGAGCTTAATTGTGCTTCCTTAGATTTACTCGTCTTATACTAATATTACAAAGCTGAAGATTTTGTTTGTTTGTTTGTTTGTTTGTTTGTTTGTTTGGTTCGTTGGTTGGTTGTTTGGTTGAACGCGCTAAATCAGGAACTACTCCGAATAGGTCCGAACCGGTCCGAATTAAAAAAAACTTTTTGTGTTGGTTAGTTCGTTTATCGAGGAAAGCTACAGGCTATATTACATCACACTATGACCAATAGGAGCGGAGCATCAATTAAAATTGTTGCAAAATCGGGAGAAAAATATTTCTTTTGATTTTGTCTTTAGAACTCGAGCGGAGCCGCAGGAAAGGCTTGTCAGTACATATAAATAAAATTGGAGTGTCTGTTTTTAAATAGAAATCAACAGCTATTTACTAAATGCATATGAAAGTGTCTACGGTACTTACACGATACAACAAAAAAACAAATTTTTGAAGTCTGATGAAGTTAATTTGACTCATTTATAATATTATACTGGTATCTGCTTCATTTATATAGAGAAGCCGAGTACAGAGCAAATCTCCGTAAACAACGTTTTAAGCGGCGATGGCCAGAAATATCGAAAGCCAGGATAGTGACCAAGCCATGGCATCCCCCACCCCCACCCCAAAAGAGGCCAAGAATAGTAAGATCGAATTTCTTGTTATAATATTTAGTACATACATAAACAAGTGAATCACATATACTCCGGTAGAGTCCGTCCCTAGATATGTTATGAAGTTTAGTTGAGATTTAGTGAAGTTTAGTGTACCTAACCCAGACTGACATAGCCAGAATTACCAAAAATGAAAGTGAGAAATTTTTGGTTTGATTGAGAATATTATATTTCATGACATGTATTATGAAAACATGCTAGGTTCTTTCAGACATGCACGTTTCCTCAGGATGTTTTCCTTCGCCGTCAGACAAGTGGTAATCGTGTTAGAAATGATTCGCACATGAAAAATAATCAGAGGTGTGAGTTCGCGTCATTTGGTTATTTAAGCAAGCGTGAACCACTGGGATACTACTATCTAAAAATAAGATTTAGAAATAGATCTATTCAAAAACATTAAATTTCCATCTTATAAGATGGTAGATCTTCCACAACTGGTAACGCGAAAATGGGTACCGCCGTATATGAAAAGAAGACGGCGTCGAGGGAAGCTGCCAAGGATACCACCAGGCGAAATGACACAGCCGTTATACGAGTGTGCTAAACTGAAAAAGGTGAGACTTTAATTTTTGATTGTCAGGCAATTATTTTGACTGTTATTTATCAAATACTTATTTTGATTAGAGATAAATGAAACTATCTTTTACGGATTTTGTCGCGGTTTTATTATGATTTTTGGTTCCCGACGTTTCGAATGCTTTACAGCAATCATGTTCAAAGAAAATCATAATAATTTCGCGACAAAATCCGAAAAGATAGTTTCATTTATAATGTCAAGTATTCGCGTAAACCTAATAAAGTATTATTGATTAGAGATGTAAATGTGTGGGATTAATGTCTAGTTGTTTCACGTAGGATATATAGATTAATATTGTAATGAAATAAGTATGGTTATAAATATTTTGATTTTTTCAACATCATCATCATCATCACCATAATCATCACCACCATCATCGTCATAATAAGCCCGCTTTAGCCCATTGCTGGACATATCTTCAGCTTCAGTAGAAGTGCGTCTCCCAAATTAATGCCAACTTTGTCTATTTAGATTTGGCATAACTTCAGTCAAGTGGAAAAGAATAAGATGATATTACAAGGCAGTGTAGGTTGCAATTCGAAGAAATATTCTTCGACAGCATGTGGTAATTAATCTATAGTAATATAATAAAGCTGAATAGTTTGTTTGTTTGTTTGGTTGAACGCGCTAATCTCAAGAACTACTGTTCCGAATTGAAAAATTCTTTTAGTGTTCTATAGGCTATAGGCTATATTACACGCTACGACCAATAGGAGCAGAGCATCAATGAAAAATATTGCAAAAACGGGAGGTATTTGGTTTCCCGCCTTTAGAACGTGCGCGAGGCCGCGGGAAAGACTAGTTAATTATAATTATAAATCTCCTGGGAAACGTTGATTTTGACGAGACATTTGGTTCTGCTTGTATTAAGGGTTATTACTTGCTGCGTCAGCGGTCGCGGGTTCGAGTCCCCCTGATGGCATTAATTTATGTGATGAGCAGGAATATTTGCACTTCAGTCTTGTTTGTTTATATTTGTCATATGTACATGTATTTAAAGTTATAATGCGTAGTGTATCAACTATCTGGTATACGCTGTGTGTGAAATTCCAAAATATAATTTTTATTTTTATTTATATTTATTGGGACTCTTAATTTTTTGTCTAAAAGTCTGTTTTAATACGAAGAGTGAATTACTCAAATAATTGGTATGAATGTCGAAATCTATATAAGATTGCCTAAACAACTGACGTTCGCATTATTGCCTTTAGTTAATATGTTGTCTATCTATCTGTCAGTCTTGACCACACCACGAGAAAACAACTGAACTGATTTTGATGAAGTTAGGTAGGTATTACGATAGCTGGTTGTTCAAGTTAACTGTAGCAAAATTTCTCATCTCTAAGAAATATTATTTTTAATTCTCTTTTAATAATTACTAGTGATTCACCTTCGGGTTCGTTCCTAAACTTAGCGCTAGCGAAGCTGCGGGTTCCGCTAGTTATATACTAAAAACTTTTTCGAGAACCACTCTATCTTCTTCTCGTGTCGATGGGAATTCTTAAAGGAAGTCAGCCCAAAACTCGGCCACCATTATAGCTTTATCAGTGGCCTGCATAAGCTCCTGTAAGTTGCAGGTAACAGGGCAAGCAGGGCGAATTCATCGGCGAAAACAGCATGAAAATCGGTGCAGTAGTTTTTGAGTTTATCGCGAACAGACAGACAGATGCGGCGAAGGACTTTGTTTTATAATATGTAGTGATTACTCCAATTATTTCTACCTAGGGAAGTAATTTAATATTATTTTATAATAATTATTATTTTAGGGTCTCAAACCGCCTGCATAGCAGTTATTTGTAGGGCTCTTCTTGAAGAGAAGACTGCAGCAGATTTGATGAAGCGCGATATAGACGAATTGATTGAGGCCGGCGATAGATACTACAGGCAGTGTTTGTTAGCAATGAAATGTTATAAGGGTACGTATGGACTCATTTATATATCTATACTAATATTATAAAGCTGAAGAGTTTGTTTGTTTGTTTGGTTGAACGCTAGTCTCAGGAACTACTGGTTCGATTTGAAAAATTCTTTTTGTGTTGAATAGTCCGTTTTTCGAGGAAGGCTATAGGCATCACGCTACGATTAATAGAAGCGGAGCATCAATGAAAAATGTCGCAAAAACGGAAAGGGAGACTTCAGTTCAGCGAATATACGAGTATCTAGTAATATCTGGTTTGTTTGCTACCTACCTTCAATAAATTTTATAAAACTTGGTTAATTTGTTTGCATTTGTGCGAATTACTCGATAATTCAGTTAGAAATTGCTACAGAGCAAGGAATATTAGAAACATAAATTATTATTATCGTATCAATTTTCCCTAGTAAATTACTGTTCGGTTGTGCAGGAAAGCCACAGCTACAACTCAATCAGCTCCTACCTTCATTCTTCTTTCACGACAGTAAGTATACGGTGAAAATGGTTGAATTGGAAAAGGGACTTTTGGCGAAACATCCTGACAACATACAGACTGAAGCAGATTTGATGGCGTTAGTTTTTATTATTATTATTATTCTAGATAAATGCTGTTTTTCTAAACCTTTTTTGATCTAGGGGATCGAATGTTTATCTCCAAATTTTACTAGAATAGAAAACACACATTATTTAGCACTTATATTGTGATCAAAGATAAAAGAAATATTAGTTATGTTTTTATTACCTTATTAAAAAATCAGGATATAATCCATAGTCTCTTTCGGCTTTTCAAATTTAATGTATTTTCCAAACTCTGGTAATTTAAAGATGTTTTATCATTCAAGTAGAAGTTAATAACTTCTGTAATTAAAGAAAAAACTGCTGGGCACGTGGATTAATGGATCGTGATCGTGGATTACGTGGCCATTCAATGGGGGGATCAGTAATAAAAAATTTAGTTTTTTTTTTTCAAATAGGTACTATGTAGCTATTATTTTAATTTATTTTGTAGTGTAGCATTTAAAAGTCCAAAAAGTGTTGCCAAAAATATAAAGAAAGGGTCTAAAATCTATCCAGTATTCAATTTCCCATTTACAGTTTGATGGAAAAACGTATAGGAACAACGTTCACCATAATATTGTCAGTCGGTGATCGACATTTCCTTCTATGGGGTCACCCCCCTCCACCAGAATCTGGTAGTCAGGTCAAGACTGTGTGTTACATGTTCGACCCTCACATGTTGAATGAATTGGGACAACCAAATAAGTTGTGAGTATTTTAAATATTTGGGCTGAATTTTCTTTATTGGAACTAGCGACTCACCCTCGCTTCGCTCGGGCTCTTCCCTAGATTTAGCACAGGCAAAGCCGCGGGATCCGCTAGTTATGCATATAAACCTTCCTCTTGAATCACTCTATCTATTAAAAAAACCGCATCAAAATCCGTTGCGTAGTTTTAAAGAGTTAAGCATACATAGGGATATAGGGACAGAGAAAGCGACTTTGTTTTATACTATGTAGCGATTATACGACGTTACTGTCTGTGCTAGTGGTTACGGGTTCAAGTCTCGTTAGGGTATTTATTTGTTGAGCGAGAATGATTGTATTCCAGTCTGGGTGTTTATATTTATGATATGTAAGTGTGTATTTGAAAACTTGTTAAGTTCTTTCAGACGTGCAGTTTTCGTCACGATATTTTCTTTACCGTATGACTAATGGTAATCATGTTGGTTAGTTAATCGTACATGTAATGTGAGAGGTGCAAGATTATGGATTTGAATAAAAGAATCGGTTCTTAATGGCTATCACTGTCTAGTATGTATAATACATGTAGGTATCTGTTTCTTTAATTATTACTAGTAATTCATTCCTATCTTAGGAATTCATAGAAACTCTAAATGAAAATTAGGAAATATGAATATGTTAACAGATTTGGTGCCGGAGCGTTTTTGAGGTATGCTGGGATCACGTCTTTTGTGGTGGACTTTTTGGCAAACTATGGAGATCTCGAGGCGGCTAAGAAAGGCACGCCTAAACCCGCCATCACGCTAACCAGTATTGATGTAATTGGTTTAAATATCTTTATAATTACCTTCCTTATTTGAGTCTGTTGTTACCGTATATTGAATATTTCTGGGAAGTGTTTAACTTATTTTATGGAATTTTCTTGCGTATCCGTACATATAATAAAGTTATAACTTAGTCTAAACTGTACATTAAATATTTTTTGAAAAATCTTATCAAAATAGTAAATATTTTTGATTTGTCTTTGTCTGAGAACGCATCATGAGAAACCCACTTTACAGATTTTTCTTTTAGGCTCCTCTCTATTTTTCTTTGTTCTAAGAGTTATCATCAAAACATAAAGCGGAAAACGGATTTTTATGAAGTATTTTCAATTGATTAGGGAATTTCGAAAGAAAAATCAACTCTCTATATTGAAATTACTTAAAAGTAGTTAAATACAGTTGTAATTTTGTACTGTTTAGGTGGTCCAAACAGAACCATTACAGCGAGAACCAAATTTTGAACTAGATCTCAAAGCGTTGAAGTTTCACTGCAAAAGTGAATGGGAGAGTGTGAATATGAACGCCCTGATTGAGAAGAAGTTAAAGGAAGTAAGTATTACACTTAGGTGTTTAAAGGAAAAAAGCCCAACACGTGTTCGGTGAAATAATACCTGATGTACTGTAGAACTGATGCGAAAGACTTTGTAGGAATTTGTAAAATCAGATACGTTCTAGAGCAGAAGTTTTAATTTTCTCTCTCATTCATTTCTGTTTGTTTGTTATCCATGATTTAATGTACGAAAATAATCTTTGTATTCGGCCCTTTTTAACTTTCCACTGCTGGGCACGGGCCTTCTTTCAATACGAGGGGGATCAGGCCATAGTCCACCACGGCGCGGTGGACCAGTGCGTGTTGGCGGACTTCACATGTTTTTCGAAAACTTGCTAGGTTCTCTCTGACATGCAGGTTTCCTCACGATGTTTTCCTTCACCGTAAGACAAATTCTTTAAACGTTTAAAATCCTTACTCTTCAGAATATAAGTTTTTTTTTATAAAAGATATGAAACATGGTATTGTTGTTAGGGAAAGTACCCGCAAGGTTCCTTAAGTGCAGTAAGTTTGGCAACCTCAAGAGCTACAATTAGAAAAAAAGTTCAGGATTTCTATCAGAAGACGCCAAAAGAAGTATGTAATTCAATTTATTTTTAGTATGTTTTAGTTAACTTATAGGTAGACATCTTATTTCTAAATTATCTTTTCATACTGTTGATGTTTAAAACAAAAAAAACAAAAATATTATTTTCTCCATTATTAAGGTCTTTAAAATATTTTGAAATCGTCTTTTATCGACTATAACACTGGCAGACGCTGGGTCTCTGGTCTCTATTCAATACAAAGGGAAGCGGGACATACTCTACTCTGGGCAAGGGCGCGTTTTAGGATTTCACATGTCTTTCAAAAAGAAAGACGTGCAGATTTCGTCGGGATTTGAACCTACTTCCTTTGGTTTTCCAAGCAAACGCAATAGGGGGGCTACATGCCACTTAGGGAAGGGTTCTATTTAAACCCTTACTGCGAGAAATGCACCAGTCTATCCACAAAAAGCATACATTTTTTCCTCATCTATCGACTATCGGGTCCGTCTCAGGTGACACGGTGTTAAGGGATACCACTAGCAGCCATCTTTTTTTTTTAAATATGTTGTGACATTATTATACACAGCGCCATCTAGTTCCGTGGTTAGCTACGAAGGAAGCTTGTATTACGTATACTAGATAGTTGATATACTACATATTATATAAGTTTAAATGCATACATATTATAAATATAAAAACCCATGACTGGAGTACAAACAGCCGTGTTTAACAAATGAATGCCTCCAGCGGGATTCGAACCCGCGACCTCTGACGCAGCAAGTAGGGTCACTACAAACTGCGCCACAACTGTCGTAGGAAAATAAAAACCATATTCCATATTCTCATTTTTTCCAGCCTCCCCCTCAACTTCCCGTTCCTCCAGAACGTCCTCCAGGAGGATATACTCAGGAACAAATAATGCAACTGCGTGGTGAAGATTTCTTTTTATATTGCCCGAAACCTGATGGGCACGCGTATGGAAGGTAAGTGCAAAGAAAGTGCGATTTGGGAATTTTTATGTTAACACTAGCCTTTCCCGCGGCTTCGCTCGCGTTCTAAAGGCTGGAAAACAAATACCTAGAACTACCGGCTTCCCTTCCCCCTCACGACCACTTTTCTCCTGATTTTGCAACATTTTTCATTGATGCACCACGCCTATTAGTCGTAGCGTAATCTAATATAACCAATAGCTTTCCTCGATAAATTGACTATCCAACACAAAAAGAATTTCTCAATTCGGACCAGTAGTTTCTGAGATTAGCGCGTTCAACCAAACAAACAAACAAACTCTTCAGCTTTATATTATTAGTATAGATTGGTAAACATAATATTTCCTTAGGTATATACTTGGATTGGTGACCATTTACCAGAAATTTTGCCACTTTTTTGAGTTCACCACTGATAGATTTTAACTACTTTTTACCTGTTGGTGGTTTAGGAGCATGAACGGCTGCACAATGCAATCAGAAGGACCTGGGTTTGAATCCCAGATTAGACCAAGTTATTACTGAAACTGATGAGTAAGCTTCAGTAACCGTCCAGTTGTTTAGTTGACGGTATTCCACCTTATGTGTTTCTGAGAGCACGTAAAGCTATGAACTACATCGGCTATGAATATGGTAGTGACAAGGATAGAGAGTGCATGTTGTGTGTGCGCTCTCTCTCACAGTTTTGCACATAATATCTCTTGCGCAATTGGCTAGTCTCAATGAGTCGCCTTGGCCGAAATCGTTCGAGAGGACATTACTGATTGATTAGGTTTTAATTGTTTAACCTTCCTTGTTATAAACTTAGAAATTTTACCGTGATTTTCATTATAAATTATAGAAATTGATAATTATATTTTACATTTTCAGAGATGATATGCTCCCTCGTCCGAAATCAGAAGTGCTATTGCACAGTATGGTCGAAATTGCTGACCAAAATTATCATTCCCAATACCAACAAATGGACGTCGATAAGTGGATCTTGAGGGGCACTAGACACATGGCTAGTTATAGGTATGTATAATATCATCATTCATCATCATTTTCCTGGCACTTTCCCTATTTGGGGTCGATCCTCCTGATACATGATATATACTGATAATATTTAGGAAAATGACTGTGGTAGCTTAGTGGTGATGTGTTAGCTTAGAAGAAAAGTGAAGAAGGTTGAATTTCGGGATTCGTACCTGAAGTATTTTCAAGTTTGAACTATTATCAACGTGATGAAAGCTGCATATATATCTGAGAAGACCTTAATAATTGTCGTAAGATGTATCTGTCGCGTACCTACTTCTCGTAAGTGATTCGTAAGTGTAGACTTGGGCATAGCCCCCTCGTATTGAAGAGAGGTAGTTTCCAGCTGTGGGAAGTTACAGCGGTTATTTATTACTAATATTTCTTTTTTAGGCCAATATTTTTTAAATAAAACATACTTTACGGATTTTTTTGTGAATTTACTTTATTTTTTGGTTCCCAACATTTCGATTGCTTTACAGCAATAATGGTTAGGGGGGTACTAAGGTTTTAAACGTCTCAAAGGTGTATAAATTATTGCTACAGACAATGATGTCTGAAATCAAAAGTCAAAATAAAACAGCGAAAAAAAACAAAAATATATTTATTTAAGACGTCAAACATTCGCGTAAATCTAAGAACATAAACTTTACAAACGATAAATATACGTATTTTAGTTAAAATATTAAATTTTACCAGATATCAGACGTTTAAAACGTACACTGGTGTCACGTGTTGTGTCGCCGCTTTAGCGATGTTGCTGAGACTCAGAGCTAGAGCGTGGAATGAGGACGTGGTTGATGAGACACTGGATTTGGGATATAACTTGTATAGAGTTAGTTGTGTTATTTTGTTTATATTAGAAACTTTTCTGATATACGGAATAGCTTAATCGTAATGTGGTTAATTGGAATTCGAGTGAAGTGGGTTCTAATCACGAGCCTAACACCGAATCATACATGATATCACATGTGTGAATCTTTTCTACATTTGTTTTACGGGGATGGAAGTCTGTGGTGCATGAAAAGGTTTCACTTAGGGTATTAGTTACTTAGAAGTTAGCGTTATGGAGTTAGTTCGGGTTCGAACCAACGTACCTGACTGTTGCCTGCAAATCCAGATCTAAGTTTATATGTGCACTAAATTTTATCCAAATCTATCCAGTCGATTCAGCATGGAGTCAAAAAAGAGCATCAAAATAGTTTATTTATCTTAGAAACAAATTTTTCCTTCTTAGATATTTCTTTGAAGTAATGTGTGTAAAAGCTATGAAATTCAATATCAAATTCACGACCTTCGCTTAAATTTTAGCAATAATTTTTTTTTAGGAATCTTTGGTCGAACGCGGTGGACCAATAAGACGATTGGTTTTGGGAGAAATAAAAGATACGTTCTCGATAAGAGATAAGGAATATATTCACAAGGTAAGCATAAACTAATATTGTTATTTGACGAGATAGTGTGCACTAGGTTTATCATTTTCTCACCTAAAACTAAATTTCTCTTCAGAAATGATATATTTTCCAGCAGTAAAAAAGTATCTCATATTTTAAACTAGATAACCAGCTATCATTCCACTAAAATTTATTAAAATCTGTTTAGTGGTTTCCAGTAAGTAGTCCAGACAAACAGACAGACAAAAAATCTAAAAACTAAATATAGGCTGCAATTTAAAGTATACTGTGAAGTACGTTTTTTTACGCAATTTGGGTTTTTAGTTTTGTAAATATTTTATTGTCTTTTGTTATTTTTTTATTTATACTATACTCGTTATCTCGTTTTTTAAGAAAATCCTGGGTGAATAACTAGTTTATATAAAACGACACGTTTGGCTCAGTTGGCAGTGACCCTACTTTCTGCGCCAGCGGTCGCAGGTTCGAGTCCCGCTGGGGGCATTCATTTGTTGAGCACGAATGTTTGTACTCCAGTCATGGGTGTTAGTTAATATTTATGTTATGTGTGTATTAAAAATTTGTATGTGTAGTATATCTACTATCTGGTATCCGTAAAACAAGCCTAGTAGCTTATCGCGGAACTAGATGGCGCTGTTGTAAAAATGTCCCAACATATTAAAAGAAAATTACAGGACCGCGGTATCGCTGTTTGGGGTAGATTGATATCTTCAAACCCAAAAGTGTTGGACCTTTGTCGGGGGATTGAGGCTTTCTTTAAAGAATCTGACGGTGGAATACTGCAGGTACATAAAGTTTTTATTATTTACTAGCATTTCCCGCGGCTTTGCACGCGTTCTAAAGAGCGGAAACTAAATTCTTTCAAATTCTTTGAGTCGCGCGGTATGGTACTTCGCAGAACTAACGCCCACCATTATCGATTTTGCAACATTTTTCATTGATGCTTCGCTTCTGTTGGTCGTAGCGTGATGTAATATATTCTATAGCCTTCCTCGATAAACGGACTATCCAATTAGCGCGTTCAACCAAACAAAGAAACAAACGAACAAACAAACTCTTCAGCGTTATAATATTAGTATAGATAATACCATAATTTTTAGATTCCAGGTGAAATAGAAGTGGCAATTTGGCAAGAAGGTGGAAGATACTACGTGTACCATCCGTGGCCGGCGGACAGATATGGCCATAAAGTAAGTACTTAGGTGCTATATATTCTAGAAATGTTCGTGTCTCATGTTTAGTTTTGGCTTAGCTTATGGGGGTGGACCGTAGACCTTCCATAGGTATGGGGGGATCAAATCATCAATCAGACCATATTTAAAGTATCACCTTATTGTATATTTGTTACAATTTGGTCGACTATAGTCAAAATTTTATTTTTATACCTTTTGCTGTAGAAACCCAGTTTAAAAGACAAAACACCTCGTCTTATCGCCTCTACTGGTGACAGGAGAGCTGGCTCATTTCTCGCCCAAAGAATCGGCATTGCCATTCAGCGGGGGAATGCGGCCAGCATTCTTGGCACTATTCCACGCGGACACGACTTGTACAGTAATAATTTAGTGTACATTTGTCTTTATAAATGAATTTATTATGTAATATTTCATTTATAATGTCAAATATTCGCGTACACCTAAGAAAGTATTAAGTGTACGTTTGTTGTGTATATATAGTTAAGTTTACTACCAAATATTATTAACTAGCGACTCACCCTCGCTTCGCTCGGGCTCTTCCTAACATTTAGCACAGGCAAAGCCGCGGGATTCGGTAGTTATGCATATAAACCTTCCTCTTGAATCAATCTATCTATTAAAAAAACCGGATAAAAATCCGTAGCGTAGTTTTAAAGATTTAAGCATACAAAGGGATATAAGGACAGAAAAAGCGACTTTGTTTTATACTATGTAGTGATTTATGAAATATTATAGCATGTAATCTTTAAACCAGGTCGGTCTCCAAGATGGCGGTAAAGCCTGTCTCCTATACTTTAGCAAAGTGTCCCGACTATGTGAACATTTTCTGGATAGTGTGTCGGACTTGAAGAGGAAACCCTTCAGCATATCAGACGTGTATGTTATGGAAATTGGCAATATGCCTGAGCCTCTAAATAAATTGAAACGTAAGTACAGAGATTGTATGGATTTGGTTGTGGGTTATACTTATATGGTAGAAAAATAATAAATTTATTCATTCATTCGTTCGTTCATTCATTCATTCATTCATTTATTAAATGATACACCAACAGTATACATATTATGCAACATTTTTATAAATATCTTGTACAGAATATTCGTTTATTGTAAACGAAATTTTAATATTTAGTTTATTTAATATATGAGATAAATCTCAAATTATACTGCAGGATGTATTTAAATCAAATATTGGTGTTTTGGTACAAATAACCAAAGAGTTGAAGTATTAATAATATCATTACTTCTTCTCTTGATATTCAGCGGTAGCTCCAAACCGTTGGATAGTACGAGGCAGGTTCCACGAAGCCGACCTTCGCTTTCCGGAAGAGCATCGCGGCAAGCAAGCCACGCCCGCCGCCATCGCGGCCATCGCTATGGCCCATGTGGTGGAACCCTCCGCCTGGACTCCTGATGATGTGGATGAAGTTAGTCTTTTAGCCCTTTTTAATGTCACAATGTTGTGGAACCCTCCGCTTGGACTCTGATGATAATCCGTGTATAAACGTGATTATATTACATGATACTAAGTAAAATTTTTAAAATTAAAAGTCTCAAAAACTACTAACTTCCTACACTCGCCCCTTTTAAGGGGGTCTATTTAAACCTCCTCCTCGTTCCCCCGCCTTCTTTTCCCTAAAGCCGGAAGTCTATATATATTCAACCGAAGATTTTGCTCATTTCTTACAGAAAGGTTTCCTCACGATGTTTTCTTTCATCGTATAACAAGTGGTGATCATGTTGGAAATTATTTGTATATGAAAATATTAATAGTGTGAATTTGGTTATTTAAAAATAGAAGAAGAAGCTCTCAACTGTAAGGCTTGAACAATCGACGACTCAGTGTTAATGCAGTTTCCTATCAATGAAAGAATTTCCAGCATCAGATTAGAAGTTTCAGAGATTATCCGCTTCGTCCAAACTTACAAACCTATCAACAACTTCTTTATGATGTTAGCTTTGATGTAAACGGTCTTATACGAATAATTTTTATATAGACATTAGTCCGAGGCGACATACTCTATCAAAACACAATGGAACAACTTGAAAGATTGGGCATATCCCTGGAGACACCCAAGGTTGGTGAAGAAGAGGAGGAAGAAGAGACGAGTGCGCCTGGTACCCTGGCTGCAGCAGACGTGCTGAACAGGTTCAGGGTCTCGGAGTATGACTGTATCGAAACTGATGTTATGGATAGTGCGTATAGTGGTTAGTTACAGGCTACTCCAGATTGTTTGAATCGGAAATTACTCTTAAAGGAATTCGGGTTAATTAAGGTAACTTTTAACGGTTAATGCCTATACAATAAGCAGTTCTAAATTTTTTGATTTTTCATGAGTTGTATTTAATAACTAATAACTATGAGCGAGGCTTGTCTATATAAAATATCAAGTTTTTTGTTTACTGAAACAATTGGCAAAAATTTTATTGTGCGCACAAACAGGCATTCATTGTCCCATAACATTAGTAAAGTAAAATATTACGTCCGGTCAGAAGCCATTAACAAGATAAATAAAAAAGAACTTAAAACCTTAGCAACCATTCGTGACAATGGCTGTTGTAAAATATTTAAAGCAGCGTTAGTAACTAAAAATCAATAAATCCAAGACAAAAACCGAAAATATTTACAATTCAATATTTGTAGGTCAACTTAATTCAGAACATGGTAGTGGGGTTCTATCCCTGAAAGATTCTTTGAGGCACTTGTTCAAAGAGCACACACACGCTGTGTTGACCGCTAGAGGAGGATCTACGGCAATATGGCGACACGATAATAGTTTTTACTTCTTTGATCCTCATGGATGTGATGAATATGGTAAGGATTATTATTTTATTTCATTAATTTACATTGCTAATATATTTCAGATGCTGTATGGCTGGACAGATTTGAATGTAATTAAGCACTCAGACAGTGTACGGTCTGTCCACCATTCTGATCATGTCCGCGTTTGTGGACTGGACATGTCCTTCGTCAACGATGCAGCTTTCGACAGCAAGACGTAAAACCAAGTGGTTATTATGATGAAAATGCCTGGATTTGAACCCGCTTCACTCGGTAATCAAGCGTGTTGCCACTGGACTACCATCTGCTTTAGGATGTGGTTTTTATGTCATACACATTCTATTATTATTTATTATTTTTCTTTTTATCGCTATAAGAAAACCAAATTGTTTATTCTTAAGTAATTGTCTACGGAAGAGCGGGACATCCTGGCACAGGTAAATTTTTACTTAAAAGGATGACCCAACAACAAAGTTATGTATTAATTGTTTAACCTGTTTTATAAATAGAATGTTATTATTATTATTCTTTGTGCCCAATTTGAATTCTATTATTCACAACCAGGTCATCCATCAGACGAGCCCCAAGCCGCAGCCTGCCTCGTCAGGATCAAGGGTAGCGTGAAAGACCTGGCAGACGTGATCCTCGGGAACCTCTCCCCTGGCGTGGATGATAGCTTCAACATATCACCAGTCCTGGTGTACGCCAGCAAGCTGAACCCTATGGTGGGAGCTCCAGAGACCAAATTGGAGGTGAGTATGAGTGGAAGAAAGATTGAATGATAGAGATTAATAATTACTTCGTATCTTTCAGCTAAAAGATCGCAAATTTCTTATACTTGATCACTTTAGCTATTAATTTATTGAACTTTTTTAATCTATTAATTTGTAAGTACCAGCGGTCGTGGGTTATAGTCCCGCTAGGGGCAATCATTTGTGTGATGTACACGGATGTTTGTACTCCAGTCATGGGCTTTTATTGAAAAAATTGTATGTATTTAAAGTTATATATTATGACGTAGTGTATCAACTATCTGGTATCCGTAACACTAACCTCGTAGCTTACTACGGAACAAGATGGCGATGTGTGTAATAATTTCCTAACATATTATTATATTATAAACATAAAAGAACTATACTAAAAACTGTACACTCATAAGTCGAACAATTCATAAAATATTCTTAAAATAATATTCTGGTTAACGAATACTATTTTATAAAAAGTATCCATTCTTTCAACGAATCGTAAAAAAGTTAACTTAACAGGTCGGTCACAGATTATCAAATATAAAAAAGTGCGTGTGTTCAAAGTACACATGCCAGAAGTAAAACTTCTTTGGCAAACTAATTTTTAAATCTCGTTTATATTTATACTAAACAACCCCGTCTAAGCTCGTCGAGAAAGGGAGATGGCGCGAAGGTCACATCCACGAGTTAGACAGAGTTAGAAATGTCACTGACTCGCGGTGGGCGAGATCTAACTAAGGCTAACTCTTCCCCGTCTCTGAGAGCCTGGTACTGTGGACTTATTTTTCGTTTCATCAAGTTTGAAATGACAACGATTCTAAAGATGTTTCACTTCAAAAATAATGTGTTTTAAATCTATACTTCATCCTTTTAATATAATATTTTCGGCAGAGTAAAGCATTCGAGTGGATATCCAAAGGAACAGCGGCGGTGATGCCAGGTCCACGCGGAGAGAATACGGCCATTGGTAAAGCTGCTCGGAAAGCTGGTATTGGTGTTAGTAATATGTGAAACTTTGATTTTTTTGGACTTTTTAGGTTAAATTATAGTTTTAGTTTATGTAAATTTTTTTATATTTAACGTATTAAACTGAGTTGGCAGACCGTTACAGTTAATGAATTTGCGACTTTGGAAAAGCATCTACTCACGCCATCTTATTGAAAAAATGGCATCACAAAACGTTTTTTTAGAGTATATTCTGTGAGATTGTATGTATTTAGCCGTTAAGACCTGTGAGGAAAAGGGTTTTTCTGTTAAAAAAGTGTTGGGCATGACCCTCCCATCTTTACGAAAGGATCAGGCCATAGTCCACTACGCAGGCCTAGTGCGTGCGGATTGAGCATGTCTTTCGAAAACTTGCTATGTTTTCACAGACATGTAGGAGGAAACTCGATGTTTTCCTTTGCCGTAGGACAAGTTGTAATCTTGTTAGAAATGATTCGCATGAAAATATCAGAGGTAAAAGAATTCTTCCCCTAATATTCCAAATATAATGTAAGTTTTGATCACAAGTACTTTTTAATTCAAATTTAAAATATTTTATTCAGCATTAATTTATTGTAATTTTTTACTAAACGTCGTGAGTTCGCTACCAGTTTGGAAAGAAGAAAAGTTTGGAAAGAAGAAAACCTTAGACCTGAGAAAAACTGGCGAAAGAAACTCAGCGTGACTAATATTATTATTTATTAATACATGTTTAGAAATCTGTGCCGTTAATGACCAACATTAGACCTCTAATGGTTTTCTTAACAGGACGAAGATATGGCAGGTCGAACTCTAGCCCTGCCAGTAGCTGCAACCTTCATAGCAGCTACTGAATCAGTGCCGCCACCTCACATGCATCAGGACCATATGTATAATTTCCTAGGTTAGACTGGATTTTGTTATTAATGTGAAATATTTTGATACACGTTTGGCGCAGTTTGTAGTGACCCTACTTTCTTGCGTCAGCGGTCGCGAGTTTGAGTCCCGCCGGGGGCATTCATTTGTTTATAATATTTATAATATGTATGTATTTAAACTTATATAAAATGTACTGTATCAACTGTCTGGTATCCGTAACACAAGCTTCCTTCGTAGCTTACCACGGAACTAGATGGCGCTGTGTGTAATAATGTCCCAACATATTATATATTATGTGCTAGTTTGTTTATATGTTGGTTACAGAGGTTTTTAAAGGTTTTGAGTTAAATTATAAATGTTTCTAGCTTTGTTATAAATACCGTTAACAGTCCTCACCATTTTTTTCGAATTTAGTTGTTTTTTTCGTACTGAAACATTAACTGTTGGAACCGCATTACGAGAAAAGCACAAGACAGATTTTGATGAAATTGGGTATCATGAGAGCTATCCAGGTCAATATATAGGATGATTTTTATTGTGAAAACGTATCTCATTTCTGTAATAATCATAATCTCTAATCTATACTAATATTATAAAGCAGAAGAGTTTGTTTGTTTGGTTGAATGCGCTAATCTCAGGATCTACTGGTCCAAATTGAAAAATTATTTTTGTGTTGGATAGTCCGTTTATCGAGGAAGGCTCTAGGCTATATTACATCATGCTACGAACAATCGGCCACTCCTATAGCATTAATGAAAAATTTTGCAATAACGGGCGGGCGTTAGTTTTCTTTTTTTTTAGTTCTGCGAGATTTGCGAGTTTCCGGTGCTTAGAACGCGTGTGAAACTGCGAGAAATGCTAGTCTTAAATAATTTGACAAAGATTCTTCTCTCACAGATGCCGGAGCAGACTATTATTTGAACCACGTGAAGAAAACCGGATGTAAAGAAATATATCCAGAAGATTTGACGGAGAAGTTTGAAATGGGCGCCAACACGTTCTCAATAGAAGTCGGTGATCCTATAAGATTGCCGTTGAGATTACCAGATGAGCCTGTAGGGGTAAGGGTTATTGTTATTATTGTTCTGTATCTGATTACACGTTTGGCTCAGTTGGTAGTGACCCTACTTTCTGCGCCAGCAGTCGCAGGTTCGAGTCCCGCTGCGGGCATTCATTTGTTGAGAACGAATGTTTGTACTCCAGTCATGGGTGTTTATATTTATAACATGTATGTATCAACTATCTGGTATCCGTAACACAAGCTTCGTAGCTTACCACGTAACTAGATAGTGCTGTGTGTAATAATGTCCCAATATATTTATTTATTTTTTAGTAGATGTAAGTGTGTGGGATTAATAGATAAACATTGTAATGCAATATTGTTATCTTATATTTTTTTGAAATCCCTTCAAAAATCATATTGTAGTCAACCCAACATAAACAAAACATTTCACAGACATCACGTTTTTATCGAGTAATATATAGTAAAATGAAATTTTATGCAGGAAGGTGAAGAAGAAGAAACCGCAGAAAAAGAAGAACTTGGCGAAGAAGAAGAGGAAGAGAAGGAAACGCCAATGAAACGTAAAGTCTATATTATTACAGAACAGATCTTGTAAAGTGATTTAAAGATTTTCAAAGATTAAATGATTTGGTTCGACTAAATTTCATTTTTAGATGATGATAGACTTATTAGGTGCATTTAAATAAAATTTGTATTTAAATACTTACATTAATATTAATTACAGAAATCAAAGATGCTCTATACAAGCAATGGTACGATGCAACGAAGCCGACGTCGGTATCACTGCTCGTGGGGGACTACCACCAGCTCGGGGTGTGGGTGAGCGCGGGGGGTGCGGTGGTGGCCTTTGACCCCGCACCCACCTTGCGCAGGGGGGTGCTGACACCGCAGAGGGTGAAGAAGGGTGAGTTGGGGGGGGTGTAGGGTGAAGAAGGGTAAGATGGGGGGACCCAAAGGGGGGAGTAGGGAGAGTTGAGGGATACGGGGGTGATTAAAAATGGGGGGGACTTCATCTTCCCCCTTCATACTGTAGGAAGGACTATGCCCAGCTGTGGGACGTTGAAAAAGTTTGAATACTACTTAGTGTAGTTTAAATTAGTTTTGTTTCGTCTGTCTCAAAATCCAGGTTGTCTGTATGAGACTAATAGGTATACATATATATAAATAAAATGCTTTTTTATCGCATTTGTATATTTAGTATCAATAGGTTAAGTTCGGTAGACTTATTTTTTTATTGTTAGATTTTATTTTTATTTCTAGCAGTAGCTTACACTGTTATTCCAAGATATAATCTACATGTGTACTAGATTCCATTAAAATCCGCTCAGCCGTTTCGTCATAAAGGAGCAACAAACATACAAACACACATACAAGCGCATATATATATAACAATATTGTTATAATAAATTAAGTAAGTTTCAAACTTTCGGACATATAATAGTAGGTAGTGTGATTATATTTTATCATTTTTCATATCAGGTGATGAACTACGTATCCAACGTATGAAAGATGAAATGGCTGGTGAAGGAGGGGGTGGTGATGAAGAAGAAGAGGAGGAGGTTGAAGGCGGTATGATGAATATTTTTCACTAGTACACGTTAATTATTTCATTTGATAAGTATTACATTATGTTTATATTTATAATAAAATAATGCATGTATATATAATTGTTAAAGAATATAAGGAATAATATCAAAATATTATTTATATAATATAATATCAAAATAGTATCTGTATTATGTCTTTAGATTATCTGTTGTCAATTCTTAAAAGTATAAAAAAAAAGCTGTCAATGTTCCTTTTTTCATAAAATAAAGAGTCTAAGTTAGTCTGTGATCTGCAAGTGCAACGTGTTTTATTTATAGGTTATGGGCCCAGACCCATTTAAGTTAGAACAGTACAGTTGTAGCATTTTTCGTGAAAAATGAGTTCCAGTTATCTCGCTAACGTGCCAAAGCTAAAAGGGCGCGAGAACTTTGACGATTGGGCGTTTGCAGTTGAGGAATTGCTATTTTTGGAGGGCGCCGATAAGTACCTAAAGCAGGAAGGAACTGATGAAAATGCAACAGCGGCAGATGCGAAGGCACGCGCGAAAATGATTTTGACAATAGACTCATCGCTCTTCGTGCACATAAAGGATACAATGACCGCGAAGGAATTGTGGACAAAGCTACGTTCTTTGTTCGACGATTCGGGATTTTCTCGGAGAATTACGTTGCTTCGTCATCTAATATCTATAAGGTTGGAAAACTGTGAAAATATGACGAATTATGTGACACAAGTTGTAGAAACGTCTCAACGTTTAAGCGGAACAGGCTTCGCCATAAATGATGAATGGGTTGGTTCCTTATTACTTGCCGGATTACCAGAGCGATTTATGCCTATGATTATGGCTATAGAACATTCCGGGATTCAAATAACTGCGGATTCGATCAAATCGAAATTACTTGATATGGAAGTGTCAGATATAAATGAATCGGAACGTAACTCGGCATTAGCAACAAAATGGCATAGGAAATCGACAAAAGGTGGCAGCACTAGTAAACATGGCAGCACTAGTAAACATGGCGGACAGACATTAAATACATCAAAATCATTATCTAATGTTAACAACACAAAAATAATAACTTGTTATCGTTGTAAGGAAATTGGTCACTATCGTAACCAGTGCCCACTTTTGAAGGAGAAAACAGAAAATAAGAAACAAAGTAACGCTTTCAACGTTGTTTTTCTCAGTGGCGGATTTAGTAAAAGTGACTTTTATATCGACTCGGGTGCAAGCATGCACATGACGCCGAATAAATTTTGGTTGAAAAATCCTAAATACTCATCAAGTTTACCAGAGATTATTGTTGCAAATGAGACTAAAGTTCCCGTTTTATGTTCAGGAGAAATACAAATAACGACGAGCTACAATTACGACATCACTGTGCAGAATGCGTTGTGTGTACCAAGTCTCACGACTAACCTCTTGTCAGTGAGCGTATTAATTAAAAATGGAAACAGCGTCGTATTTGACCACAATAAGTGTCTCGTAAGAAACAAATTGGATGAGTTAGTTGCAATAGCTGACCTTGTTGATGGAGTATATAAGTTAAGAGTAAAAACACAGAATTGTTTATTGACTGTCAGTGGAGATACATGGCATAGACGGCTTGGTCACATTAATAGCACGGATATGAACAAAATGAAGAAGTGTGGAATGGTAAAAGGACTTGATTATTCTGATGGGTTCATAACAAGAAAATCTAGCTGTCAAATATGCTGTGAAGGAAAACAATCAAGATTTCCATTCAGTAATCATGGATCACGTGCCACAGAGACTCTCCAAATTATTCATTCAGATATATGTGGACCCATGGAGACTATGTCAATAGGCGGTGCACGATATTTCTTAATATTCATTGATGATTACACGAGGATGATATTTATTTACTTCATGAAGACTAAGAGTGAAGTATTAAATTATTTCAAAGTATTCAAATCAATGGTAGAAAATTTTCAGAATAAAAAAATCAAAATATTGCGTACGGACAATGGCTGTGAATACTGCAGCAATGATTTTGAAGATTTTTTAAAGAAAGAGGGAATCATACATCAAAAAACAAACCCTTACACACCTGAACAGAACGGACTGAGTGAAAGGTCAAATCGAACCATAGTGGAGAAAGCAAGATGCTTACTTTTTGAAGCAGGTCTTGATAAAAAATTTTGGGCTGAAGCTGCTAACACAGCTGTCTATTTAAAGAATAGATCTGTAGCTTCAAGTATTGAAAAAACTCCATATGAGGCTTGGACCAAGAAGAAACCAGATTTACAACATATACGTATATTTGGAAGTCCTGTAATGTATATGCACATATACCCAAAGAGAAAAGAACCAAGTGGGATAAAAAGTCAAAGTTGCATATATTAGTTGGCTTCAGTGAAAATATCAGAGGTTATAGAATCTATGACCCAATTAAAAGAAACATTACCGGAAGTAGAGATGTGGTGATTATGGAAAAGCCAAGAAGTATGGAAACTGTAGCTATTCCCGTGGAGAGCACAAATTCAGTGGGGGAATTGCTGCAGAATTCCGAGGTGAAGACAGAACCTACTCATGATCAGTCAAGTTCCAGTGAGTGTGAATACTTGGAAAGCCTAGATGATTTTTCAAATAAAGAAGAAATACCTTATGTAGAAAAAGAGAGTGACATGAAAGAGCAAAAAGATAAAAAAAGTAATGTGTATGTATAATTTTTAAAGTGGTAGTGCCATGCTTGTTACCTTCGGGTAGCAACCGAATGGGCCGGCACGCCCCGTATAGTTCATTAGTACCACTCTCTCACAGAAGACCGGCGTGAAGTGGCAGCTATGCTGTCGCGTTTCGTCCGGTGAGTGAGAGTCCGGGAGGCCCACTCTCCTTCCCCCCTCCCTCTTCCCTTCATCTTCCGCCTTCGTTCCCCCCTCTCGCCCACTTCCCTCCCTCCTCCATCCCTCCCTTTCCTGAAAGGCCGGCAACGCATCTGCAAGCCTGGCTTGCAGATGTCCATGGGCGGAGGTGATCACTTCCCATCAGGTGAGACTCCTGCCCGTTTGCCCCCTTTTTACCATAAAAAAAAAAAAAGTAATGTTCCTCAGACAAATTTTGAAGAACCAAAGAAAAGGCTGAGAAAAAAACCAGAAAGATACGGAATTGCAAATTTGAGTACTACACCTATAGTAAAAGATGAACTGACTTATGCAGAAGCTATCAGCGGTCCTGAGAAACAACAGTGGTTGCAGGCGATAGCAGAAGAGCTACAGTCATTCGATGACAACCAAGCATGGGAGATTGTTGATGCTCCAGATAGTGCTAGTGTGGTACAGTGCAAGTGGGTCTTAAAAAAGAAAGTTGATAGTGATAACAAAGTGAGACATCGTGCTAGATTAGTTGCGAAAGGCTTTACGCAGAAAGCTGGTGTGGACTATCAGGAAACTTTTTCACCTGTGATTAGGCACTCAACATTACGTTTATTATTTGCTTTGAGTGTGCAACTAGATATGCATATCACTCACTTGGACGTGACAACAGCTTTTCTTAATGGTCAGTTAGAGGAAAATATCTTCATGCATTTGCCAGAAGGATTTATTGTTAAAGATTCTAATAAAGTATTAAAATTAAAAAAGGCTGTTTATGGTCTCAAACAATCATCGTTAGCTTGGTACCAAAGAGTAGATGAGACATTGTGTAATTTAGGGTACAGTAGATGTAAACTTGAACCTTGTGTTTTTATAAAAAAACATGATAAAAATAATACAACTATTGTTGGTGTTTATGTGGATGACTTTATAATTTTTTCTAATAAAGAAATAGAAACCAAGTCTCTAGTAGAAGCATTGAGTCAAAAATTTAAAATCAAAAATTTGGGTCAAATTAAACAGTATTTGGGCATGAAAATTAGTATAAATAAAAATCTTATTACAATAGATCAGGAGAATTATATTGAACAGTTGGCAAATAAATTTAATATGACTGATTGTAATTTAGCAAACACACCTATAGAAAGTTAATTGAATATAGAGAAATCTAATATGTGTGATAATAACTTGCCCTTTCAGAGACTAATAGGTAGCTTAATGTATTTAGCAGTCATGACACGACCAGATATTGCATATGCTGTAAGTTATCTAAGCCAATTTAATAACTGCTATTCACAGTTACATTGGAATTATGCTAAAAGAATTTTAAAGTATTTATTGAAAACAAAAAATTATTGTTTAAGATATTCTAAAGAAGCAGCAGAACTGGTAGGTTTTGTGGATGCAGATTGGGCCAGTGATGCCATTGATAGACGTTCATATACAAGATTTTGTTTCATGAAATCTGGATCTGCTGTTTCTTGGGAAAGCAAAAAGCAAAGAACTGTAGCTCTCAGTAGTTGTGAGGCTGAATACATGGCTTTATCTGAAGCATGCAGAGAAGCTTTATATTTACAGAATTTAGAATATGAATTGTTGGGTTGTTCCTATAAAATTGTTATTTATAATGATAATCGCAGTGCATTGAAGATGGCAAGCAACCATTATTCTCATAAACGTTCCAAACATGTCGATGTTAGATATAATTTTATCAGAGATGTGATTAACAATAATAAGGTTGAGACTAGGTACATGCCAACTTCTAGCATGCCTGCAGATTTGTTAACCAAAGGATTGTCAGGAGTAAAACACTATGAGTTCATGCAAAAATTTGGTATTGTTCAATGGTAAATTGTTTGTGATTGTTATTAACAAAACAAATATTATTATTTGTATAGTTTGTATTAGTTTTTTTTTTTTTGTTATTTTGATATAGTGGGGGTGTTAAAGAATATAAGGAATAATATCAAAATATTATTTATATAATATAATATCAAAATAGTATCTGTATTATGTCTTTAGATTATCTGTTGTCAATTCTTAAAAGTATAAAAAAAAAGCTGTCAATGTTCCTTTTTTCATAAAATAAAGAGTCTAAGTTAGTCTGTGATCTGCAAGTGCAACGTGTTTTATTTATAATAATAATGTATGTATTTAATTTTATATATTATGTAGTATATCAACTATCAGGTATCCGTAACGCAAGCTTCGTAGCTTACAACGGAATTAGATGGCGCTGTGTGTAAAAATGTCCCAAGATATTTAAAAAATATATATTTTTATTACTTTAGAGGGCGAAGAGAGGCCTGAACCGGAACCGGATTTTGTGCCTCCAGAGTCTACGCCGGTTTTGATGGTGTTTGCGAGCCCTGGAGAGTTTATAGATAAGCTAAGTTAGTATATTTTGTGTATATAAATTATTGTCTATTTTTGTTTATTTTACTAGAAATCTATCTTGTGCAAATATTATGTCCGAATCATTTCTAACATGATTACCACTTGTCTTACGGTGAAGGAACACATCGTGAGGAAACCTGCATGTCTGAGAGAACCTAGCAAGTTTTCGAAAGACATGTGTATTCCGCTAACCCGCACTTGGCTGACGTGAAAAGGGAATAAAGTGAAAAGGCCATAGTCCACCAATGGCCTTTTTACTCACGTATTGAAGGAAGGGGTAAGCCCAGCAGTGTAATGTTAAAGAAAAGCTAATTATATTAACATTTGTTCTCGGAAGATTATTCGATAGCCCATTAGCCCCTTTCTCAAATGTTCAACAGCATTTGTACTGAAAATGTGATTTATTTTAAGCTTATTTTCTTCAATATCTCCAAATAGCTCTTCAAGGCGGTCTCGATAGAAAACAATGTCTCGCCCCATACAAGCTTTACCCTGTGAAAGTGACGAACGAACTGACGTCAACGTTGAAGGAAAGGAAAGAAGTGGTCACCAAAAGTGGTGATGATGAAGAGGCTGATGAAGAAGGTGATGAATGTTTATAGTTTGCTGATATTGTAAAATATAGATTATAGACTGGTCTAGAAGGCAGGTTTGAAGTAAATCGGTGTTAAAATTATTAGTTAGATGATTGCTTTTTTCGTGTTATTGAAAATATATGATGGTTATACAGTGGTTAAAAAATATATGGCGCAAGAACATATCAAAAATATACCGCATCTAAAGTTATGTTGCCCTCAGAGGGACTCTAACCACGACCGGCTCAGCAAGTAGTCACTACAAAGTAAGCCAAACGTGTCCTTATTATAATGTGTATGTTTTTCTAACTGCCTCGGTGGTGTAGTGGCTAGCATGTACGGTCATACATCGAGAGGTCCTGGGTTCGAGTCCCGGGTCGGGCCAAGTTTAATTATTGAGTCTTTCTGTTTAGTAAACCTCAGTAATAGCCCGGAGTTGGGAAGTTGGCGGTTAGTCACCCCCGTGCCTCGGAGAGCACGTAAAGCCGTCGGTCCTGCGCCTTAGCTCTCACTGGTCGTGTCTCATGTCGTCCCACCGGAGTGTGAGAGTGATAGAAATAGAGAATATAATATCTCCTGCGCAGCTGGCCAGTCTCAATGAGATTGGCCGCCATGGCCGGAATCGGTCGGAGAACATTGTTTCTCGTACCTTCGCACTAATAAAACTGGATTGATAGATTAAGACCTAGTGAGTAGTAACACGTATGAGTATGTAAGGGATTCTATACGACGTACGGCGATAGGAGGAGCTCCCTATCAAAAGTCTAGACTACGCGTCAAAGTTATCGTGCTAATCCCATAGAACTTATTTATTAAAAACAAACTGTAAGTAAATCACCCAATCTTGTGTAAAAGTGTTTGGTGTACAATCGCGACTTAAGAACCCACGTGGGACATCGACAAACCCAGGAAGTCCAATCCACCCTTTCTATCTTTACCCAACTGGTTCTATTGGGTTTAGTGGGTAATACTGGCTTTTCTTGCCGGTTAGTCTCACGTAACCGCCTGTTACCAACAAGTGGTATGAAATTATCATTTCGGATTTTGTCGCGGATTTATATAATCTACTTTGATATCATTTTGAATATCTAACTCAATCCTTAATAATAAACAAAAGACACTTGATCTTGTACTCGTGGACTTACCTGTGTGTTATGTTAGTCGCTCTTATAACCCCATCACTAATATTGATCCAATGCATCCCCCCCTCGAAATAAACATACCTAATACGAGACTGAATAGACTTACGATAAATACCTCACACAACCGATACAACTTTTATAGAGCCGACTACGACGCTATTAACGAGTACTTAAAGGGAATTGATTGGTATATATTATTGGAGCTTAATGACATAGATGAAATGGTAAAAGTATTCTACGAGATATTACAGACTGCAATCACAAGTTATGTCCCCTTAAAAAAAGTTAAGAGTAACAGGTACCCCTCATGGATGACTCACAAGGTTATAAAAAGAATTAAAGAAAAGCATAAAATGCTAAAACGATTTAAAAAATATAATAATCCGAGGGATGAAATAGAATTAAGAGTGCTTAGTGACTGTTGTGAAAAAATAATACGTGATGCCTATAAAAAATATAATGAAGACCTTGAAAAACAAATACAAAAAAATCCGAAAGCATTTTGGACGTTCCTAAAGAGTAAACGCAATAATTCTAACTCATATCCAGCTGTTATGTCTAACGGAGTTAAAACATCTACTTGCGGGATTGAAATCTGCAATATGTTCTCTAGTTATTTCGCCTCAGTATATGATGATTCAAATAGTACTTGTCGACTGGATTCTTCATCTTCTTTGCGAAAAGTACCCTATTTAGGCTTCTGTGATAACTTTGCAAATGTAGACATAAATCAGAATGATATCTTTAAGAAATTAAAAAATCTCGATATTACAAAAAGTGCGGGGCCAGACAATGTACCTCCTGCAATCATAAAAAACAGTGCAATACACCTAACTCTGCCTTTATATCTTATATTTAAAGCCTCATTGAATTCGGGTACTTTTCCAGCTTTATGGAAACAAGCAAAGGTTGTTCCTATATTCAAAAATGAAGACGAGAACGACATACGTAACTATAGACCCATATCGATTCTTTCTGTTTTTGCTAAGGTGTTCGAATCTTTAGTTTGTCCTATTATTCAAATGCATTTCAAACGTTTTGTTACTGACCATCAACATGGCTTCTTACCAGGTAGGTCTACCACCACAAACTTGGTTAGTTTTACTTCAACATTATCAGAAGCTATTGATTTGCAAAAACAGGTGGACACCATATACACGGATTTTAAGAAAGCATTCGACAAAGTTTCCCTCGGCATACTTATTGAAAAATTATCATATTATGGGTTTTCAGGCCCGGTACTGAAATGGCTTTCGTCCTATTTACGGGACCGCTCGTTTTATGTAGTTGTCAATGGTTTCAGTTCTTCTACACATTTGGTGAAGTCTGGTATCCCTCAGGGTTCACACCTAGGCCCAATTTTGTTTAATATATTTGTTAACGACATAGTCTCCTGTTTTGAACATTCCACACCATATTTATATGCAGACGATCTAAAGATAACGAGAACCATTTTTTCACAAAGTGATTCGACTCTATTACAAAAAGACTTAAATAGACTTACTAAGTGGTGTGAATCTAATGGCATGCAGCTCAACTGCAGTAAATGTCTACACATAAAATTTACTAGGAAAAATAATATTATCCCAACAACATATAAGTTATATGGTAATAATCTTAAGGAAGTTGAGCTTATTAGAGACTTGGGAGTTATGCTTGATAGAAAATTAACTTATCTACACCACATAGAAAGTGTAATAAAAAATGCTTCCAAATCATTAGGTTTTATTATGAGACAGGGTCGAACTTTTAAAGAATCCAAAACAAAAATATGTCTTTACAACAGCCTTGTTCGCAGTCATTTAGAGTACTGCAGCGTTGTTTGGCGTCCACATTATTCAGCTCACTTCTTGAGACTGGAGCGTGTACAAAAAAGATTCATGTGGCATCTATCATATTCAGCAAAAATTCATAAAACAGTGGTGTCTTATAAAAAGAGGCTGGAATACTTTAAAATGTTGACTCTTGACCAAAGAAGAGAATTAATTGATTCAATATTTTTATATAAATTATTAAGAAACCAGTTAGATTGCCCCAAATTACTAAGTAAAATTAATTTCCGAGTACCACGCAGATACCCACGTACTGCTATTACCCCAGTCGTGCCTCCACTTACCAGAACAGTCTTCGGCGCTAACAGCACTATCCCTCGTTTATGTAAAATATATAACAAATACAGTAATTCAGTCGACATCAACATAAATTCACTCAAAACTTTTCGTAATTTAATTACCACCAACCTAGTAAACCAGTCGTCCTGAGTGTAATAGGTTACTTTCTCACATTAATCATTGCGTATACCCAATTAAATATTAGTTAATTTTATTATAATATAAGTATCTGCTAGGATTAGATAATTATTAATGTTAAACTTAGTTTTAATAGTTGTTAAACTAGTTTCATAGTTTTAATTCATAGTCTTAGTTTAAACAATAATTCAACAAATTGTGTTTTTCTGGTTTTGGTTTTGTTATTCACTTTTAGTATTAAGAAAGAAGAGAATTTAGCATGTAGTGTTTACCTTCAAATGATTTTATATACACTGTGCATGTAATGTTATTACTTTAAGATATACGAATTATTAATGTAAAATCGCTGGTAGACCTAATAAATAAATAAATAAATAAATAAATATTGTAAATTGTGGGTAGGCACTGTCTGTAACAAGTATGCAACCCCCTGAGACATCTAATACCTTAGTCTCTCCCGTGACCATGTGCGCTGTAAAGCATTCGAAACGTCAGGAACCGAAAATCATAATAAATCCGCGACAAAATCCGAAAAGATAGTTTCATTTATAATGTCAAGTATTCGCGTAAACCTAAGAAAGTACAACAGGTGGTATGCTTTAATGTAATTTCCAACATAAAAATCATCTACTTCTATACAAACTTGTTGGTTTAGAAGGTGAAAATCTAATAGAGGCATTAGATGAAGCGGCCCTCGGGAAACACTTCACTCGCATATCTCGAGCAGTGGCGTCTCTAAGAGGGAGGGTTGCTCAGAATGAGAACTACTTCTTGGATCAACCTAATAGGGATCATCAGGTCTGTTTAATATTGTTTGGTTTTAGTATTAGTTTCAATTTTCATATCTAGGTTCTAGCAAACCTGGCCCGCTTTGCTGGGCGTAAGTTGAAATAAATTAAACGGTATTTTATAATTTCCTACTAAACTAAAAGTAACCTAAGTACTCCTTATACTATTCCTACTCCTTATAATATTAGCTGTTTACGAGTAAAAGCCCCATCAAAATTGGCTCACTCAACCAGAAAAATGAAGCATTCACCTGAGTGCACAAAAATTCTAGTGAACTGTCTGATATCACATTACAAACATAAAAGCATTAGAACTGTCGTAAATATTATTATATTTAAATATGGATTTAATGTAGGACGCGGCAAATGCAATAATGGGTATAGTGGTAGACCACATAGAACCCTACACGTATTGGAAACCCCAACTTTTGGACGCCATTTTGAAGTATGGGGACAGACTGTATACCCTGTCCCTGCCAAGGGCGAAGGCCCCACCCAAGTTGTGTCCTTCGGAGGTCCAAACAGACTTTCATGTTACCAATTTTAATGTTAGTATTAATTCTAGAATCTTTTTATTATAAAACAATTAGTATAGATTTCTCGGAAATTAGATGTTTTCTCAGCTTTTTTCTACTATAATATGTGTGCATTAAATATATCCTTCCTCTTAAATCACTTCGTCTATTGATGAAAAGTGTATTAAATTATGTTGCGTAGTTGAAAAGATAGCTCCCGCTAGTTAGCTAGCTAGTAAATGTGTACAAAAACTTTACAAATTATATGCTAAAACCTTTCTCGAAAACCATTGGTGAAAATAGCATGAAAATGGGTGCAGTAGTTTTTGAGTTTATCGCGCACAGAGAGACATATGCGTCTGAGGACGGGAAGTAGTAATATAGATTTTTTGTAATGAAACTTCTTTAGAATCGTTGTGATTTCAAACTCGATGAAACGAAAAAATAAGTTCATAGTACCAGGCGCTCAGAGATGGGGGAGAGTTAGCCTTAATTTAAATTCAAGTTTTACTTCTGACATGTGTACTTTGCACACACGCACTTTTTTTTTAATTTACTTTACTGATTTAGGAAGAGACAGTATAGAGGTAAAAATTGCTCATAAAAATTGATACAAAGTATAATTTATTAACAGATACACGGACAGATATATTTAATATATATTTTTCGTTTATACTATAGGTGAAATTGGAAATAGAAAGTAATGTAGTGACAGGCGATATTAAAGCTAGTGAAACTGGATCGGTGCTTAGTTTGAGGAGAGGAATATTGAAGTTCTTTGAATCGGTAAGTCTTTTTTGGAGTATTACTTTAAAGTTTATACATTGGTTTTATAATTTTATTGGTTTTACAAGTTTTTTATACTCTACAAATTTTTTGTCCAGTTTTTAGCGGATTGAACATGTCATTGAAAAACTTGCTAATTTCTCCTAGACATGCAGGTTTCCTCACGATGTTTTCCTTCACCGTAATATGTATTATAATTTATTATCATATTACCAGTACAAATATGGCGTGCTATGTGCAAAAGACTACTGTGTGGGCATATGGCTGGCAGCCGACGACAAGGCACTGTGCGTGTGGGAGCCCCACGGCGCGGGGCCGGCGGGTGAGGCACGTCCCACTGGTGCCGCCACCCTCGCAGTGCTGTCCAACGCTGGTCTCCTGGCAGACACCTTCAGGGGCAGCTTGGAGAAGATGGGCAGACTTGGCTCTAACAAGTTAGTGGGTTACCATTTTCTTAAGACACCTTCAGGCTTCAGGGGTAGCTCGGAGAATATGGGCAAACTTGGCTCTAACGAGTTAGTGGGTTAACATTTTCTTAAGACACCTTCAGGGGCAGCTTGGAGAAGATGGGCAGACTTGTCTCTAACAAGTTAGTAGGTTGTCATTTTCTTAAGATACCTTCAGGCTTCAGGGGTAGCTTGGAGAATATGGGCAGACTTGGCTCTAACGAGTTAGTGAGTTAATACTTTAGGTTTACGCGAATATTTGACATAGTCGTCTTACTTTGTAAATATAGTTAAATTAAAAACTTATCTATACATATATAAATGAAGTTAAAGTTTCTGCTTGTAGTATTAAATAATATTTTTTTACTTCAACACAATAAAAATTACAATTTAATACTTTCTTAGGTTTACGCGAATACTTGACATTATAAATGAAATCGCTACTCAGAAATGAGGTAGTATATTATGTTGTCCCGGATAACCAGCCGCAAATTTTAAAGCCTACTGGTTTTCCCGATCACAGATGCGATCACAGTGCAACAGCTAGTCTTATTAAGACTAGTTAACAGCAGGAGATATTGTAATTCAGATTACAAGTGCATCTTCTATTTCTATCAGATTTTTACTTTGGTCGGACAATTATTTGACGTGGTCGGAGAAAGGGAAATCTTTTAGGGAGTACTAAGCTCTCTCAGACATGCACGTTTCCTCACGATATTTTCCTTCACCATAAGTCAAGTGGTGATTATGTTGAAAATGATTTCCACATGAAAATATCATAGATATGAATTTGTACGTATTTTCCTAGATCCACTTCGTTTATGTTTACTGTTATACATACTATTATGTATATATGACTTTTTTCGCCTCATCTTATTATAAAATTATAATATATTTAAAAAAACCCATAGATACTGCATATCAGCCGTGAAGGTGGTTTGGGAACTGTCCAAGGCTCCAGAAAAGATTGCTCCTCAAGCGGCAGTCGCCGACGAGGGGTACGAGTGCAAGGTTTGTATATGGGAATATTATATACTAGCGATTTACCCTTGACTCACTTCGCTCTGTTAAAAATAACTTATGTGAAGAAATATCCAAATCCCATCAGTTTCAGTGTAAAGTAGTACACACTACGGTTTTTATAATTGTATCCCGATGGTACATAAATATGATATTGACGTATTATAGATGTGGTAGATATTGGGTCTTGTTTCTGTCTTCAACCCTTTTTAATGTCCCACCGCTGGGGGTGGGCCTGTCTTAGTACGAGGGGGATCAGGCCTTAGTCCATTAATTGGTTGGTACAACCAATAACTTATTACAGGTGCTAACGGCATATGTTGAGATGGCGCGAGGCAGGACTATACTTAGAGGTTCGAGACCACCGGATTTGGTCAAGTAAGACCGCTATTTTTCATTTAATTAATTAATAGATAAATATATTGGGACATTAATACACAGCACCATCTATTTCCATGGCGAGCTACGAGGCTTGTGTTACGAATACCATAATATACTTGGAACTCTACACATGTATAACTCTAAATACAAACATGTTATAAATATAAACACCGATGACTGAAGTACAAACATTCGAGCTTATCACACAAATGAATGCACCCAGCGGGACTCGAACCCGCAACCGCTGGTGCAGAAAGTAGGGTCATCACAAACTAAGCCTAAATATGCGTCAAATAGATGACACTATTGAGTTTTCTTACTCTGTTTTGAACACGGTTTCCCAACCTTTCTTGAGTTGAGCCTCCCTGGATTAATATTTAATAAATTAATTTCCTCAGTTATAATAATAAAATCGAAATTTTAAGTCAATTTTATACAATTATCGATATATTTTAAAATAGCAAACCTAAAATTTTTCCTAAGTTACTTCTTATAATATTCTCTTTCACTCTCATCTGCGAGTGAAAGTCTTTCAAAATCGGTCCAGCCGCTTCAAAGATTAGCCGAAGCAAACAGACAGACAGACAAATAGACTGACAAAAATTTCAAAAGTTATTTTTGAAGTGATTTAGAATCGATGTGATTTCAACCTCGATGAAACGAAAAAATAAGTCCATAGTACCAGGCGCTCAGAGACGGGGAGGAGCTAGCCTTATTTTAAATTCAAGTTTTACTTCTGACATATTGTGTACTTTGTACACACGCACTTTTTTTTATATAAGTGCCGTATATACTTTCATATTCATTTAGTAAAAAGATTTAAATATGAAATTAAAAACAGACACATCAATTTTATTTACATGTAGTGATTGTTTTAATCATTTATTACAATACGTTGATAATTTTAACTATTCAGATTTACCCGAGATGCTCTTCTTCAATCGTCCTGCGGCGCCATAGTGGGGCTCTGTATGTCTCACATAAGAAAACCACATTTATGGACAAGGAATACCATAGACGAAATCATGGCAATTGCTTCCCAATTATTCGGTGCTTCGTTAAGTTCTTTGGGGTATGAGTTCAGACCTGCTGAAGATGAACTTATGCCACTACAGGTGAGAAGATTCTAGAAGAAACCTTACAATGGCAATTTATTTCCTTTTTGGCACTCTAAAGTGCAAGTTTGTTGTGTTTTATTATACAAGCACTACACTACTTGATCGAAGTTTAACAAATACAATAGAGGCATTTCGGTTCGCTTCATTCAGCCTCGCATCGCTTCGGATGACTTCCTATGATTGTTGGTTTTTGCGCCCGAATCGAAGTACTCGAAGCGTATACAAGGCATTGCATTCCACTATTCGCAGAGTATAGTCACGTATTTCGGACTTCGGTTAATTTCGACTATTACTTTCGTTGGAGCAACTTTAACGAGTAATGTAGTAGAAGCTTATAAAGAAGTTTCTTATGTATGGGCTTTGCCCTTTTCACTGACTTTTCTTAAACAAAGTTATGTTTGGAAATATGTTGCATAAGAATTACGTCAAACTGTTAACTTCTGTGTAAGTTCAAGTATAAATTATATTATGTTAGTAATTTTGGCAAAAATGTTGCCAGATTTTTTTGAACGACTTCGGTTACGATTCAAAGATATATCTCTAAAGTAGAAAAATTTTTTTACGTCTCGTATTAAAATGGAGTGAATTATACTTGCAATTTTTTTAATGAAAACTTTTTTGATGATCAGGTTTTGAAGAGGTTTGTGTTGGGCGTGAACTACGTACGATACGACTTACAGCAAGTGTACTCTGGGAAGCTGGAGCAGAAGGAGCCAACTGAGATGACTGTCAGGTTGTTTAAGCAAATTTTTATTACTACTATTTATATTTTACTTAAATAACAGTTTTTTTTTCAGATTTGTAGGTTCTTTCGGTTGATGAGAAAGTGTCTTACGTGACCATGATTGTTTTAAAGCATTCGAAACGTTAAAAACCAATAATCAGAATTGATTCGCGAAAAAATCCAAAAATATAGTTTTGCCACAGATCATATTATAATACTCTAGGTCTATTTAAAGTCATATATTCTCGACATTATAAGAAAGTATTATGATTTCTGTTTAATTCAAAATATGGGATTTTTGTAACTTACAATATTTATATAAGTGTATATATTTCAATGATACAGCCGGTTTAATGATTATCCGGAACAAACAGGTAGACAGACAAAATTTAATAATTGATTTTTTGATGAAGGTACCGTATACAAAGTGTATACTGTACATATATAGATTTAGTGAAAAGCTGTTAATTTGGAATTAAAAACAGACATTTCTATTTTCTATATAATATGTATTGATTTAAAAACAGACTCCAATTTATTGATATGTACTGATCAACCAACAGATGTGCTCTAGAGCGTTTCTTCACTCACCACTCCCATGGGATTCTATGGTCGGCACCACATGCAGTAGCAGTGTGGCGGGCGGGAAACCCCCCCTTCTATATGATGGAGCCACACGCCTGTGGACCCACGGGGTTGAGGATCGATGCTCAGGTTGGGCATTGTAGTCCAAGGGACTGTTGAGTTTTGGCTCTTACTGTCTTATTGGATTAGTATGAAGTATTCGTAAATTGACTCAAAAGGTAGTCAATTTTGTTAACTAGGACTCTGTTAGGACAATACTGTTAAGTTCAATGGTGGGTCTCATTCTGGTAATATTTTCATATGCGAATATGTCTAAAAATATGATTACCATTTGTCTTATAGTGAGGGAGAATCGAGAGGAAATCTATATAAATGTAAGAGAATCTGGCAAGTTTTTTAAAAGATATGTTCAGTTCGGCAATCCGCACTAGGGCAGTGTGGTAAACAATGGCCTGGGATCAGGCTTGTCTTGAAGGAAGGCATTAAAAAGGGCTGAATATCAATAATATGTTACGGTTCATAATCATTCGACAGTTTACAATCTTACGAGACAGATTACAAACTAACGGTATTTACAATTTTATGATGACATTTATACTAATATTATAAAGCTGAAGAGTTTGTTTGTTTGTTTGAACGCGCTAATCTCAGGAACTACTGGTTTGATTTGAGAAATTCTTTTTGTGTTGGATAGTCCGTTTATCGAGAAAGGCTATGGGCTATATTACATCACGCTACGACGCATCAATTTAAAATGTTGCAAAAACGGAAAGGGCGGACGTTATTTCTGCGAGATACCATACTGCGCGGCTCAGGAAGAATTTGGTTTTCGGTCTTTAGAACGCGTGCGAAGCCGCGGGAAATGCTAGTATTATATATTAAATATGTATTTTTTCACAGGACGATGGTGCCCCATGCGTTATGACGTTTACTTCGGCGAAATTAATGGCTTTTGCGTAAGTAATTAATGTTTATGTGAATTCAAAACAATTTTTTGGTATATGTAATTGAAGACTTACTGACACAAACACTGACGACACGTTTGGCGCAGTTTGTAGTGACCCTATTTTCTTGCGCCAGCGGTCGCGGGTTCGAGTCCCGCTGGGGGTATTCATTTGTTAAACTCGAATGTCTGTACTCCAGTCATGGGTGTTTATGTTTATAATAATATGTATGTCGCAGTTAGGTCAGGTATCTTCTTTTTTTAAAAAAAAAACAACACTTCTGGAGAACTTGAAAAATCTTAATATTATAACATTAATTGTTATACTATAATTATTAATTTAATTATCACAAATATCACTGATATTATAATCACTCAGCATGTGCACGGGGCAACCGCTGTCAAAGTAATGAGTCCCGGGCACGTTGCGTGCCGCCTTTTATAGTGATTAAGTGGTGGGGGTTTGCCCGTTGCACGTGCTGCTTATAAGCTAACATGACGGCGCCGTCATGTATATTTATACTTATGTATGTAGTATATCAACTATCTGGTATCCGTAACACAAGCCTCGTAGCTTACCACGGAACTAGATGGTGTACTGTATGTAATAACGTCTCAACATATTTATTTATTTATAATTTAAATTATTTATACGCGAAAAAAAAGTAAAATAACAAAAGAAAAAAAAACAATTCTAAAACATTAACAATTAAGCAAAAACTGGCTGATAAGTTAATTTATATTTTATTTCTATAAAAACTATGTATAAAAAATTAATTAATTAAAATTAATTGAAAGCACAAAAAATTATAAATGGAATTTAAACTTTTATGAATCAACAAAAAATAACAACTTATAATAAGATACAGATAAATAAACTTTTATCTAAGCGTATACATTTAATTATACAGTTTTTGTAGGGGTCCATATATATTACACTAGCGACTTCGTCCCTGGATTTAACGCGAGCGAAGCCGCGGTTTCCGCTAGTAAATGTATACGAAAACTTGACCAATTATATACTAAGACCTACCTCGAGAACCACTCTATCCAATCTTGAAAACAGCATGAAAATCGGTGTATTAGTTTCTGAGTTTATCGCGAACAGACAGGCAGACGCGGCGGAGGACTTTGTTTTATAATATGAAATGATATAAGGAACATTAAGGCAAAACTACGTATCAGTAATATACGTACAATTTTACTTAGTCCAATTTTTTTGATTTTCCTCTTTTGGGTTTTTCTTCGCAGATATCTCCAAAACGTACCAGTAATAGACAGACCGAAGCACGAATTTCGACTATACGCAATGTCAGTGACCGTACAACCTATAAAGAAGATGGGCGGAGTCGAGCCCCCACTAGTGCGGGCGCCGCCGGGAGTCAAACTTGTACCTGCTACTAGTAAAGTTAGTTGGCTTTTCTAATGTCTAACACTAGAATATATGTTACACCAGATCTTGATCTATCTACTAAATTTCACAAATTTGAAGGAGTGACAAAGATTCGCATTTATTTAAGCAATTAAACTTTCTAATGTATGTATGTATGTATGTATGTATGTAATAAGCCCTTTTTAACGTCCCACTGCTGGGGGTGGGTCTACCTTCAATGCGAGGGATCAGGCCATAGCCCACCGCGCTGGCCTAGTGCGTGTTGGTGGACTGAGCATGTCTTTCAAAAACTTGTTAGGTTCTCTAAGTTAGGACTTGCAGGTTTTTTCACGATGTTTTCCTTCACCGTAAGACAAGTGGTAATCATGACAGAAATGATTCGCACATGAAAATATCAGACAGAGGTGCGAGACCCGGATTTGAACCCGCATCACTTGGATAACCAAGAGTGCGTGTAACCACTGGGCTACCACTGTAACTTCTATGTAAGTAAAGGTGATGATAGTAGACATTTCGGATTTTTTCGGATTTTGGTTAAATTTTCGGATTTTTTGTTTGGTGTTTTGCTTTTTATTTAAAAAAATCGAAATAGTTATAGTGACATTCATATTTCTTCAATATTATGTATACTGTGCACAAATATTATATAGCATTATATGTAAGCACTATTTTTATTATCTGTACCTGAATGACGGAACGAACTTTACCTGTAGTCTAAGCTTGCTTAACTATCGGGTAAGGTATATAGATAAACTTCAAATAAAAACTTTATCTAAACATAAAATTTGATTAAAATCGTTACAGCCGTTTCTTCTATATCTATTCTATGTGAGATCAGACAAAGAATTACGGTTTCTGTTGTAGATGCATGAGTGTGATAATTTCTAACTATACCGTACATTTCTTGAGGCATAAGATCAGCTTTGCATTTGTGTGAGTGATAGCTAAAAGCCAATAGCCGCGCATCAAAAACCAGTTAAAACAGGTTTAAACCAATCTCGCAACGTCTATCCGTATCGTCGTGCCTATCCGTACACTGCACTCACACAAATGCAAAGCTGAGCTTATGCCTCAAGAACTGTACCTTTTTTTTTTATGGTAAAAAGGGGGCAAACGGGCAGGAGGCTCACCTGATGGGAAGTGATCACCTCCGCCCATGCGTTGCCGGCCTTTCAGGAAAGGGAGGGATGGAGGAGGGAGGGAAGTGGGAGGGACGGGGGAACGAACGCGGAGGATGAAGGGAAGAGGGAGGGGGGAGAGTGGGCCTCCCGGACTCTCACTCACCGGACGAAACGCGACAGCATAGCTGCCACTTCACGCCGGTCTTCTGTGAGAGAGTGGTACTAATGAACTATACGGGGCGTGCCGGCCCATTCGGTTGCTACCCGATAACAAGCATGGCACTACCACTTTGAAAACCTATGTAGAAATTTTAGGTATAAGCCGTAGTGAATGTTTTCGCCAGTTTGAACTGGCAAAACTGGATAATATAAAATATACACATATATTTATAAAGGTGGCCGTAGACGGTAAAAAGAGACGTGCATCAGAAAGTGATAGAAAACACCCGCCAGGTAGCGCTACGTGTGTAGACGCCTTTAGAGCAGCCGAGATAAGAGATAAAGAAGAAGGGAAATTGAAAGGTATAATAATACTACTATATTGTTACGTACTACGGGTTCGGGATCGGAAATTAAAAGCGTTCTCGCACTTAAGATGTTTTATTTACACTTTATGTACACGCGCAGTCTGTACACAGCACTAGTTTAATTTAGTCTCTGAGCACTATAATCCACCACTTTTAATAATTCACTGTACTTTTCTTCACTTTTCCACTATTTCGTATCTCTTCGTAATCTTCACTTAACTCCGAACGTCAACTGATCTCTTGACACACTGCCGGCCTTTTTATATGCGTAAATTTAGAACATTCTAGTATCGAAAATTCAAAATGTTTCTAGTAACTTCCAAATTGTTCCTGAAAATGCGTTATCTCTTTCTGTCACAATAAAATTTGTAATAAACTGTTCTTGTTATCTAATTGTCAAAAGTTAGAAATTGACATTCGCTGTTGTAAGGCATGGTACAAGCGTGCTATTATGACGAGTTCGCACTATATTCCGCGACAATATATATTATTATGATTGCGAAATTGCTTACGACGTTAGTTAGTACCTAGTTATTCTTTTGATCGATTCCGCCAAGTGTAGGAGATATAGTGCCCAAGTGTACGTACAGACACAAGTGCACTCTCTTTTCCTTTCACCTTTAAACTATGGTGAGATGACAAATTAAGACGTTGAATGTGATCAAACTCGAACCCAGGACCTACTTTCGCAGGTTTCGACATGTTATTTTCCTTCGCCGTAAGATAAGTGGTAATAATGTTGGAAATGATTCGCACATGAAAATGTCACAGGTGCGAAACCCGGGATCTGAACTCGCTTTATTCTGTTTTCTAAATGAGCAGCTAACCACTGGGCTACCTAAAGGTTACCACGTGACATAAACGTTTAACATTTTGAACTATACGAATTTTGATTTAATTTTAAGTTTATGAAGAAGAAGAAGGGAAGAGAGATTTTATTTATTTATTTATTTATTTATTCATTCATTCATTCATTCATTCATTCATTCATTCATTCATTCATTATTTCATTCATTCATTCATTCATTCATTTATTCAATCATTCATTCATTCATTCATTCATTCACTCACTCACTCACTCACTCACTCACTCACTCACTCAATCACTCACTCACTCACTCACTCACTCACTCACTCACTCACTCACTCACTCACTCACTCACTCACTCACTCACACTTACTTATGATATCAATTTGTTCCTTATATAATCTTATGATAGCCAATATTAATAGTTATCCATCTCATCCTCAAGGACAAAGAAATACAAGTGGATGGCTGGTCCTCCACGATGGTACCCAGTTCCTCTCCGCGCATCACTCGATGTGCTGCAAGAAGTTTCCCTTCGCGTCCAGGGGGAAGCAGGTATGGTGTTTTATGGGACAATGACACAGCGCCATCTTGTTCCGTGGTTAGCTACGAGGCTTGTGTTACGGATACAAGATATCTTTTAACCACCTGTAGTACAAATTGTACCACAAATGGTAATGTAAATGTATTTACTAACGTAAAAAAAGACTGATTAAGCTTAATATAAGAAAAGGAATGGAAACGAAAATGTCTTGAAATAGTAATAATATTATGATATTGAAATTGTCTTTTTAAATAACTGTATTTACGATTTTTTTTGTCAGCGGGAAGCGACTTATATATTAGTAGGGGAGCCCGCGATGCTACTAAATTTGCAGTTACTGAAGCGTCATGGGGACTTATTGGATTGGGAAGTTTACGTTCTGAAACGAAAAAAAGTTTATGTCAAGTTTTCCATATTAGTGGGGAAAAGAACGTGTAAGAATTTTCAAAAATGAACAGTCACATAAAAATACTCTAGTCAAATTGTCAGATGATTAAAATATACACTTTTCTGGATGTATTTAACTTATCTTCTTTTAATCTAACGCGCTCGAGTTTTTCTGAGGATCGATTTTTTTACTAATCTGACGGGTTGCCCTCAACGTACCCCACTACATTAAGGATTCATATATGGTAGGAGTACATTGCAGGATGCAAGATTTCTCCCCATATGAATTTCTGACGCGCTCGAGTAACTCTCCCCTCTTGTGCTCCCCTACTATATGTGTTATCCCTACTAGGCTTTGGCGTGTTCCATCATGGCGGTGGCGATGTCCCGAGTGGAGGACGTGTGCCGATGGAGCTGTTCCACCCTGGACCAGGTGCTGGAGGGCGGAGACCAGCTGTACCAGGACAGCTGCCTGCACTATAGACCTGGTGGCAGGGTGCTTGGTGTTGACCAGGTGAGCTGGTGGCAGGGTACTTGGTGTTGACCAGGTGAGGGGTATGATGTGTGTGTTTGTGTATGTTTGTAATGTGTGACTATTTCAATAATACTCTCGAACAATTTTATGTACAGATTTAACATGGAGTTTTTTTGTTTTATTTTATTTTATTGAAGTGAAACTTCTTTAGAATCGTTGTGATTTCAAACTCGATGAAACGAAAAAATAAGTCCATAGTACCAGGCACTCAGAGACGGGGAATAGTTAGCCTTATTTTAAATTCAAGTTTTACTTCTGACATGTGTACTTTGTACACACGCACTTTTTTTTTTAGATTCTGCGTAAATTCTACACGCCGGGCAATTGCGTGTGCCGTGTAGTGGTGTACTGCGCGAGGCAGCAGGGGACTGTTGGTGACGACTTGGAGGAGAAGGTAAATATGAATAAATATGTTGGGACATTCTTTCACACTGCGCTATCTAGTTCCGTGCTAAGCTACGAGGCTTGTGTTACGGATACCAGATAGTTGATGTACTACATATATAACTTTAAATAAATACATAATATAAATATAAACACCCATGACTAGAGTACAAACATTCGTGCTCAACAAATGTATGCCCCCCGCGGGACTCGAACCCGCGACTGCTGGCGCAGTAAGTAGGGTCACTACAAGCTGAGCCAAACGTGTCGTCGAAGGTGGAGAAGGTAAGATATTGTTTGGTAGATTGGTTATATGTATTCGAGGCTTCGCTCGCGCTAAATCTAAACGAACCCGAGCAAAGCGAGGGCGAGTCGCTTGTTTAAGATAAACATTTCCATCATACATTACATACGTGTAGCTCTAGCGGTTTTGCCAGCGCACGCCAGAATATTCGAATGCTTTACAGCAATCATGGTCACGAGAGCATGATCATGATGAAAAGTTAGCTTCATTTATAATATTAATTAATATATATTTATAATATTATAACTTTAGGTGTCAGAGTTTTTCCGTGAAGAACGTTGCGGCGTGTTGGTCGCGGGTCAAGGCGATTTCGCTGTCGCCTTGTTTAAGACACCAAGAGGTTATTATTATAATGTGCTTGCTATTTTAAACCAGTTAAAATGGTATATAAAAAACAAACCGCTTTATATTTTGGGAAAGATTCTTTTGTAGATATTATAAATGGACCCTAAAATTTTAGTTTCCTAATTTTTGGGAAAAACATATTATCTATACTATAATATTATAAAGCTGAAGAGTTTGTTTGTTTGTTTTGTTGACCGGTGCGAATTGAAAAATTCTTTTAGTATTGGATAGTCCGTTTACAGAGGAAGGCTATAGGCTATATTACATCACGCTGCGACCAATAGGAGCGGAGCATCAATGAAAAATGTTGCAAAAACGGGAGAAAAATATTTCTTTTGATTTTCAGCCTTTAGAACACGAGTGGAGCCACGGGAAAGGCTAGTATTATATATACCTACTAGCGGACCCTACAGACGTTGTCCTGTACATATAGAAAATTTTTATAAACTTTTGCTCCCGGTGAAATGTTTTAGTATGCATGCGCAAAACAGCGTTGCCTAGCAACGACTTATTTATAATTGAATATGTCATTTATTGTGCAAATGTATAAATAACTAAATAATATAAAAAATACATTATCTAGTGGACTGAATTGTGAATCTAAACCATTCTCGAATACACTCGAACACACACAAAACATTTCATCAAAATCGGTCCAGCCGTTTAGGAGGAGTTCAGTGACATACACACGCACAGTAGAATTATATATATAAAGATATATATATTTTTGTATATTTATTTATATATTTATTTTGTATTTTTATATATATTTTTTGTTAAAATATACATTTTACTAGGATACTACATGTTCGACGCGGACGACCGCGACCGCTACGGACGCGCCGTCCCTCCCCCTTGTAGAGGACGAGCGAGGGCTTGCTTCTCACAATATCCTAATGTTAGTATTATATACCTATGTACAGTTCGCGTCACGTAAAAAGAACGCTGGAAGAAAGTGGTGGGGGGTGTGTTTGCGCATGGGTACATTCGCACACGAAATTACTTAGCCTATTCTTTTATTTTTGAACTAACCTTTCGCTCGTGACGTATTTTTGTTATTGGTAGGTACGTTGAAAATATATTAGATAGAATGTAATTAAAGAGAATTTTAAAAATTCATAAAATATGTTTCATTCATTGCAATTTATTTTAATCTTCTTACAAAAAATTAAACAATATGCGTTAAAAATATTACTTTAACTCGTTTTTATATATATTATTTAATTGTTAACTGCATTATTATAAGAATCTCTCTTTATAAAACAATATTCGTCAAAAATATTATTTCTCTATTTTTGATATAAAATCATTTCGTAATTAATAACTTTTGTGTGTGCGATGGTATTTTAAACTGACAAACCAATAGCGAGCCGGAAAGCATGTGACGCGTGCCTCTACGTCCCACACCCCGCGTCTTACCACCAAATTGTCCGATAAATCGCCTCTGCGCAACTTGACAGCCAGCGTTCTTTTTACATGACGCGAATTATATGTAACCGTATATCAATACCGTTAGATTATAATCTGTCGAAAGTGAAACCGTTAAATTGTGAAATGGCATAGGTTACAACTTAACCAACAGGAAGAAAGAAAGTTATTTTCAACACGATATCGAATTACAATCACCAATACACTGTTTTGTTTACATTCGACGAAAAACGAATTACCAAGCAAATATGGCGGTGCGTTTAACTAACTTGCGAGCGAGGTGCTTTACGTTTACAATCTCGCGAGATTGTACACTTCGAATTTATAATCTAACGTTATTTACAATTTTACGGTGACATCTACATATATATGTATGTACGTTCTCTGTGGAGTCGTAGAGATGTAGCAATTTTGATGAAACTTTTAACACATAATATCTTCGTAAGTAAGGTAGGCGGTATACGCAAAGACTACGATAGATATACAATACACAAACATACATACATACATACATACATACATACATACATACATACATACATACATACATACATACATACATACATACATACATACATACATACATACATACATACATACAAAAGAGCTCATTAAGAAAGTCTGATTATAATAAATAAATAAATATGTTGGGACAGTTTTTACAACAGCGCCATCTAGTTCCGTGGTAAGCTACGAGGCTTGTATTACAGATACCAGATAGTTGATATACTACATATATAAGTTTAAATAAATACATAATATAAATATTAACACCCATGACTGGAGAACAAACATTCGTGCTCAACAAATGAATGCCCCCAGCGGGACTCGAACCCGCGACCGCTGGCGCAGAAGGCAGGGTCACTACCAACTGAGCCAAACGAGTCGTCATATATACAATACTTATAACCCTATAAAAATAACCCATTCTTCTACCAACACTCTAATTTCAATAGTGATAAGAACGCGGACTGGGTCGCGGGAATTGCTAGTTAATTTATATTACAGTTGTTGTATGACGTCATAAGGCTATTTTTAGAAATGCATTTATAAAGACTTTTTACTTTTTTTATTTGATGTGTTATTTTAATAATTCTCTTATATTTTTTTAATAAAGTTTTTACTAATAATTATATTAAGAATGATGAGAAGCATTTTTGTTAATTATAATATTATCCTTTGTAATTAAGAATCACACGTTTTTAATTTTATTATAAATGTACATTTATAAGTCATTTATTACTGCGATAAACGTAATTAAATCATTTAATATATATTATTGAGGACATTTTTTTATAAAGAGTCTGAACAGGATTTTAGTGTGGAGTTTATTATCTTGAAGTTATTACGTGGTATCAGCATTAGGCCAAGGTCATACCGTTGTATAGAAACAATGGGATGTTATAATATTTTGAATAGTACAAAAAAGATGTTATAGCCGGCTGAACTGATTTTTTTGGTTTGTAAGCTAAGAACAATCTAATTAATTTGTCTTTCAAACTGAAAAATTTAACGAATATCGGTTCAGTCGTTTGGGCCTTCGATATCACAGATACTCTAATAATAAATATTAAATCTTAAAAATACTTTCACCAAAGGTTGTCTGGTAGCTTTTAGCAATAAGATCGCCTTTGAACGCTGAATCTATACTAATATTATAAAGAGGAAAGATTTGTTTGTTTGTTTGTTTGCATTGAATAGGCTCCGAAACTACTATCACTATCTAGCCATGTTATATTAAAGAAAATAAGGATCATTACTAAATCTCCAATAATGTAATCGAAGGTAGCTAACTCTAGGGATGAACCCAAGCGAAGCGAGGGTGAGTCGCTAGTGTAGAATATAAGCAATACTTGTACCTTTTTGTACTTATATTTGTGCAATAAAGATTAAATAAAATCAATAATTAAAAATAAACTTATAGTGCTCAAACTCACTATTTTTGTGTGTTTTATTATATATGTGGTTAAAAAAGGTTAGTAATACTGAACGGTACTTCCGGCTGTAAAATTAGATGTAACAACTAATTTTTATAATATAAAAACTAACTTTCAGGTAAAGACCTTAGTCGAAAAACTGGGCTCTAACATTCCGCCGGTAATCGAAGGGGCTACAAACGATGACTCCAAAGAGGTATTCACATTATACCATACATACCTATTCATACCAACAGCCCCAGCCACGTTATGTTGGGGCACACTTGTATTTATTTATTTACTAGGAACCAGGATAATTTTTAACTTACAAACTTTGAATGTCTTATTTAAAAGCCTAAAAAATAAGTTTCAAGCTTCTAGCTCTAAAAATGACGTTATTTCCATACTAATTTTATTCCCCTATTTCATCTCCTCACAGCCCTTTTTTGGCTCTTGAAAAGTAGCCTATGTCCTTCCTTAGGCTGTAGAGTCTAGACTATCAGTGTACCAAATTTCATTTAAATCGATTCAGTAGTGTCGATAGACAGACAGACAGAGTTACTTTCGCATGTATAATATTATTAACAAGGATTTAACTTGGGGATATATTATTTATACCATACCACAGAGTACCCATTTCTCAGGTTCTCTTTCTGAAATCCATTTCCTATTCCATTAAAACCGGGATGAAAACTATCCTTTTCTTGAAGTAAGGAGAAATTGCACACTGACAAAAAACTCTCTGTATAGCATTAATTTCAGAAAGCCTTACACATACTTTAGTATTTTTTTGAATTATTAGACCTTACACTATCCCACAACCTGAGCATTTTGTGGTACACTTTACTAAAAAACTATCGCACCTATAGATTTGTGTTTTAACATAGCAATTAAACTTCATATATAGATACTATATCTGTCATAAAAAAAATTATAAGCATTTAAAAAATAAACAATAAAAACTGCTTTAAAATTTAATTCGAGCCCTCACAAATCTCAGCTTTTTGCTAGTTCAATTTATAAGTTAAATTGTAGTCAGCCATTTTTAACGTCACACTGCTGGGCACGTTGGGAAAAATATACAAGAGTCGCGAGCAAATGTAAGACTTTCAAAAAGTCTTCAATATTTTTTTATATACGTTTTTTTATATTTTATACTAAAACTAAGGATACATAAAGTAAATTATGACTTACTAGTAATGTATATCTCCAATAGGTAACTGTTATTGTGGATAAATCTAATACAAAGGCGAGCAAGGCGAAAGAAGAGGAGAAAGAGGTAATATCTATTTCTTTTATGATGGTATATCTGAATTAGTACACTCTCATACTCCGGTGGGAGTGGTAAATATATTATACATAACTTATTTAGCGCGAACGAAGCCACGGGTTTTGCTAGTTAAAATAAATAAAATTTCGAAATAAGAAGTAGACTAAGTTACTCCTTATAACAGACAAACATACAAAAATTTTAAAAATTGATTTTTTGTTGTTAGTACCATATATACTTTCATATGCATTTAATGAAAATCTTTTAATTTGAAATTAAAAACAGACTTCAATTTTATTTATATGTATAGATAAATGTAGTAAATATATTATACATAAATGTGGTAGTGGTAATATATAGAAACATACAAATTAATGTACAATATATTCATTTAAATTATTATAATATATTAGCATTTCCCGCGGCTCCGCCCTCAGTTTTAAAACCGGAAGCTAAATTTTTAATTTTCACATACCGTGTGATGTAACATATTATTCGGTTTTTAACGGCTGCATGAGATTTCTCAGAAATTATTTTTTTACAAGTGATACAAGTGGTAGTGCCATGCTTGTTACCTTCGGGTAGCAGCCGAATGGGCCGGCACGCCCCGTATAGTTCATTAGTACCACTCTCTCACAGAAGACCGGCGTGAAGTGGCAGCTATGCTGTCGTGTTTCGTTGGGTAAGTGGGAGTCCGGGAGGCCCTCTCCCCATCCCTCCCTCTCCCTTTTCCCTACCTCCTTAGTCTTTCCTACACCCCCCTCCCTCCTCCATCTTCACTCCCTCCTCCCTCCCTACCTTACCTGAAAGGCCGGCAACGCATCTGCAAGCCTGGCTTGCAGATGTCCATGGGCGGAGGTGATCACTTCCCATCAGGTGAGCCTCCTGCTCGTTTGCCCCCTTTTTACCATACCAAAAAATGATATATTTTCCAGCAGTAAAAAGTATCCTATATGTTGAACCGGATAACCAGCTATCATCATACCAAATTTCATCAAAATCTATCCAGTGGTTTTTTCATGATGCGGTCACAGACATACATACAGACAGACAGACAAAAATTCTAAAAACTATATAATCTGTATCGATAATAATAACTATTACAGTTCTCGAGGCATAAGCTCAGCTTGGATAGACGTTGCGAGATTGGTTTAAACCTGTTTTAGCTGGTTTTTGATGCGCGGCTATTGGCTTTTAGCTATCACTCACACAAATGCAAAGCTGAGCTTACGCCTCGAGAACTGTACTATATGTATAGATTTTTTAATCTATATATATAAAAATGAATTGCTGTTCGTTAGTCTCACTAAAACTCGAGAACGGCTGAACGGATTTATCTTATCTTAGTCTTGAAATGTTCGTGGAGGTCTATGGAAGGTTTAAAAGGCGAGAAAAAATCTAATAATTTCCGGGAAAACCCTAAAAACAGCCCTTTTCTATTTCCCATACAAACGTTTTCTAGAGTCAATTTGAACTTTATTGCTATTCAATAAAGTTCATATTAAATTATAATCACTCACTGTTGTCTAACCAATTAAGGCGTGTTCCTAACTAACTAAATTTGCAATTTATTACCGCTGCATAAAGTTCAAATTCAATCATATCTATGAAAATAGTCTTCGCGTGCGCTTTGGAGGATCTAATGTCGCGTTCCGAAAATAAACAAAAGTGAATCGCGAACGCGACACAAAATGTAATATACTATTAGTAGTACTGATTTCCAATTAATTTGGTCGGCTTCGCGAAACTTTATTTTAGCTAACTTCAGTTGTAACTGTATCAGAGTATTTTTTTAAGTTTGACAAATCTTAAGTTTTGTCACAAATTAAGTTTCTGAACACAACCATAATATTTGACAACCAACTAATATGTCAATCATTCTGTCGCACTTCAGAACACGGAGATTTATGGCTTAAAGGTAAACTCCAAAAAAATAAATAAAAATATCAGAACATGGAAAAAAGTATTACGATTGACGATATTGTGTTACGATCATGGTTACGATATTCTATGAGTGCATCCTTCTATCTTTGTGAGTGACATTCCAAGTAGTGTGCTCTTTTTTTGTTGATATTTTGTGATAGTGACACTTTACTGTTAAGTTACGCGACGGGTCGCATCGAGGTCTTAGGGCCATAGCAAGTTTGTATGAAAGTCTTAATCTTTTGTGCTACGATCTTTATATTTGGTACGAAGGTGGTTAATTGTTGGTACAAGTACGCTAAAAACGTTTTTTTTCTATAGGGCCGGATTAAGATGGTGTAAAGGCTTCATAAGTTTTTCGAGATACCTTCATTTTTTGTGCTACAAGTTTCAAATTTTGCACTGAATTAGTAGATAACTTTTACGATACTACAAATCGGACACTTCATTCAAAGGATATTACGAATTTAAAAATAATAATAATAAAATAATGCGCAGCACAGCGGGAAATGTGGAGAGGGACGGGGAACCAAGAGCGGGAGAGGTAGCCGCGCCGCTCAGGAGTATATTAACAATGGGTTCTGAAATAGCTGGAGTAATTTTCGAGAATTTTCAGGCAATCTAAAGATCATCCGATTGCGAGTGATCGAATAAAGATTAGTAGCGATTAAAAAAAACGCGGGTGAAGCCGCGGGTACTGCTAGTATATATATATAGATTAGAGGTTTTGTTTGTATAATTAAATGCAATTATATTTTAGGTACATTTCGAAGAACCCGCAACATTTGCCATATATGGGATGGAAGTTACAAGCTTACGGAGGCTTAACCGACATGAAAGATAAGAGAGACAAGATTTAACAACGCCCTCTAACGGGATCAATAGGAGCTAATATATATACGAAAATCGGTAGATGGCGCTGAATATTGCTTTTTGTCAGTCTGTTTGTAATAATTTGGAATATTTTTAGTTTAAAATAAAGAAATTTTAGTACGATTTTGCATGATTTGGTAGCTGACATAATTAATTTTGTGATAGTATTGTATAGTTGTTAGACTGCATTTTGCTTGTTATGAAAATGGCATTTTAATAAAAACAATAAACAATATGTTGTTTAAATTTGAAAATCCTTATAATTTAATCTGTCTTCAACCCCTTTAACGTCCCACTGCTGGGCGTGGGCCTAAAAGGTTAAAGGGTTAAATACGAGGGGGAGGACTTCACAATATGTCTTTCGAAACCTTGCTAGGTTCTCTCAGACATGCAGGTTTTCATCACCGCGTGTAAAACGCGCGGTGGGGAGGGGGGAGGGACGCTGGTAGCTCTGCGAGGTACCATACGACTCGGAATGCGATATGCGACTCGGAAAGAATATGGTTCCCAACCTTTAGGCTACGTCCGCACAGACAGGCGGCTTGCTTAGCGCCTAGAGCCTAACGAGTGACCTAGCCAGTAGCTTAGTAAAACGAACATTATAGCATAGTAAAAGAATACAAAGTACGACATCTTCATACAAACGCACCGCGCGCGGCTTGTATGTGTGCGTCATTGTATCTTTACGTTGCCGCACGCACACTCATACAATATCTCGAACCGTATATCAGTGCGCCAGTCAAGGCTGACGCCGCACATGTTTCGCGCGTCACGGTTTTTCACTATATGAAAAATGTGTGATATTCGTAGAAGAACTTATTGCTGTGTGTTTGGGTGTCTAAGGCTACGTCCGCACAGACATGCGGCTTGCTTAGCGCCTAAAACCTAGTGGATTGCGCTCTGGCAACATGTTAGGATACACAGTGGCCGCACTGCAGGAGGTTTGCGTGGTTACTTGTCGGATTTCACTTTGAAAAATAGCTGTAAAACTGCTACTTACAGAAAATTCACATTTAAAATATACCATTTCAAGGTCCTATCCATCATGTTGGGTTCATGACATAAATAAACAACTTTTTAGTACTTATTATCTTTTTTTGCTTCGACTGATATCTCTTCCCATAGTTTTTTTAAAATAATTTCATTTTTATTTAGTTCATTTGCCGGTTTCCACAAAGGTTCACTCTTAAAAATTTATGCAATTAATATTTCATATATTATTTCTTGAATAAAATGCCTCGCGACTAGTGTCAAAAAACCAACATGTTTGTTTACTTAGATACGCGCTTAGCAACTAGCTAGGAACTAAGCGTGCAGTGCGGTCGTTCACAAACATTTTAGGACGTTCGTTTTAGTAAGCTACTAGCTATGTGACTTGTTAGGCTCTAGGCGCTAAGAAAGCCGCCGGTCTGTGCGGACGTAGCCTAAGTTCTTCATCGATTTCAGAGTTGTCTTTGTTCAGATTACCTACTGAACAGAAAAGGTAAACAAATCACTTATAGCTATAGTTTGTCCATCTTGTTAATGGTTTTTTGACAGCTCGACGACTGACAAGCTATAGTGACAATATATAGTCAAAAGGACGTAATAATCGATATCTCTTATTTTTTTAAATATAAAATAAGATTTATTTTTATATTTATTAATATGAAAATAAATATTATTATCGTATATGACGAATCATGTTAATAAAAGGAATTAAACTATTTTAGTTGTTTTATTTGTATGATTATAATAAGAAGAAAGTAAAACTTTACATAATGTTAATGTTTTCATTTATTGGTTTCAACCTTAAAATTTTGTTGTCTTCCTGATTAAATAACATATTACACCTTATTTAAATATTAACATTGATTTTTTCCGATTATTTGTAATCTGTGGCACAATCGTAGTAATCGTTATGTATGGCACAGCAGTAAGGGGGCGGTGCCCGTCCATGAAGTACAATATCATTTGTATGACATTTAAACTTTACGAAACTTTGTGGGCGTGAGCTGTCAAAAAACCATTAATAAAATGGACAAACTATAGCATATAATTTATACTTGATGATGAAATACTTATGTAGGTACTTTTATTTTTGTTGTATTAGTTTATTATTTTAATAGGATGTGATATGATTTTATTAATATATTATACTTTTAATTTTTTTTATTGTTACTAATAGCATATTTATGTTTTTGTAAACTCAAGAAAATAGAGGATTTATTTTATTTATTTACACAAATACATTTCGAGATAAATCTAAAAAACAAACATTTTTAATACTATTTTCTACTGATATATCAGTTAAGCAAGTAACTACAGGCCTAATTAAAATAATCATAAACATGTAGAAACAAAATGTTTTACATTCTTAAATGTATATAAATAATAAATATTTTTTAATAACACACTTCCCGGCCCAATGCCAATTTCTGAGCACTGAATTAAAATTTAGCTACAACCCTGTGATAGGCAACTATGGTAACTATGACAGGTAATTATGTCGCGGATTGGGCCGAAGATGCCCTACTTGTTCTCTTTATACTTTGATTATAGAATGTACGCAACCGGCCGCACTGCGCGCTTAGCGCCAAGCTAGTCGCTAAGCGTGTATGGGTGAATATTTCATTTGGTGCATATTACAGTTCTGGCCATAAAGAATGTATAAAACGTTAAAATATTTTGAAGATGATAATATTTATTTTTAATAAGCTACGGGTTCTAATGGACGCAACTCGTTGAATATGTATATTATTATTAGGTATGTGGAAAAAAAAATAACAAAGTCGTAAAATCTAATTACCATTTGTGTCTTTTTTCCAGATTTGACCTAATCAAAATATTTTACTAAAAAACTGTCCTTAAAGAATAAGGTATCATATATATTTATGATAAAAGACTAAATAATCTATGTTTTATTTTTTTATTATTAATGAAAGAACAGTTTTAAGCAACTTTTTACTATTTTAAAAAATGTCCTTACACTTCTTCATAATTACCATTCAGCGACATGTTTGTGTCGATATTTTAATACTTTCGCATCACTATGTACCTTCATTCTCACAAAACGTTCGGCATCAGTCGACACTCTGCAATAGAGCAGGATACACGCATGAAAGACTGTTACCGGCAAAGTGAAATAAGTTTCTCCGGTTAAAATTTGGTGTGGTTTGGAATATTTCTACATACCGTTTCGATTATAAAAGGTAATATATTGGTTATTTTTTATTTAATTTTAGCTAGATGTAACCAACAATAGGATATCTTTTAAACAATAGACTGCATAAATCCATGACTCTTTAAAAAAACTATATTTAACCGCATATATTGATGAATCTAATTACCAAACTTCTAATTACCATTATTTACCATTCGTTTATAGTCGAAGAAGTTGGTATTGAGGAGTGCCAGCACAGAGATCATAACAGTATTCCATGAGAGGGTGAACCTGTGATTTATAAAGAACAGGAACTGAAATACTGTTAAGCACTACTATTGTTTTGGAAGCCAATTTGGCTTTCTGTTCCAAATGACGTGTAAACTGGACATGGCATTAAATCTCCGAGGATCACAACTTCCACGCAGGGATATAGCTGGAATAGGAAATCTGACCCTTCTTGGATATCCGAAGGGTCGGTCTATTTCGGCGTTTCCACTATGAGATACACGTCTATATTGGAGTATGTCCCCCATATTTTATATGTGACCATAAAATTGACAGGTCAGGACGGAGTGGCGACAACAGAGTGATATCTTCCCTGACGAACGTATAAATCCCAACTTTTGGCAGAAAGACATGTTCCAAGCTGTAACTAGGATATTTTAAGCAAGATGTATCGGCAGGACAATATCTGTCTCCATTAAAAAAAGTAAGACCAGCTTATCTGTTTCAAGATAGTGATGGACAGCATTGAGGTTGGAATGGAGTGCCTTTTTGTTGCAAAAGTCCACATTAAACGCGGAAGGGGTGGCCACTGTGCAAATTTTTCTTACGTTTGTTGCAACCATAGTGTGTCAAAAAGGGGGAAAAAAGGAATTTTGAGATTTCGGCGGACTCGGGTTAAATAAAAATATTCAGTATGTGTATATCTGCACCACTCAAACTGTGTATTTTGCTGGCATGGGAGATAGATCTGGGTACAAACAAACGAGCGGCCAGCGGTAGAGCGTTTCATCAGGTCTCCATGGACTCCATGCCAACACGACACACTTAAACAGAAGCGATGGACTTCACTTAAATACCGATCCCGAGGTCGCCGAGATCATCGGAATTTAGGAAAGGGGCTGGCTTTGAACATATCTGCGACTGGGACATATAGCGATCAAGTTCGATATGAAACTGGTCGCGAGCCAGTAGAGAGCAATACTGGAAAGTTTTAGTGGTAGAGGGCATTGGTGAGTTACTCACATTTTAAGAGCAGCTTTCACAGTGGTAGGGGAGAAATGTATTCTAAACATGTCACAGGAACAGTAATGAATATTAACAAAGAAAACTTTTGCTCTGTCTTGACGTAACGGTGAGTAAAAGTGCTAACACACCAAGTTGCAGTGGTACATGAAAATTATAAATCGATTAGTGTTTATTGTTACAAATAAAAATTAACAATTCCTATTATTTACTTTGAGTTGAAATTCCTTTTTTATGATTGTTTATATTATACGCGTTTGATTATCTATATATATAAAAATGAATTGCTGTTCGTTAGTCTCACTAAAACTCGAGAACGGCTGAACGGATTTATCTTATCTTAGTCTTGAAATGTTCGTGGAGGTCTAGGGAAGGTTTAAAAGGCGAGAAAAAATCTAATAATTTCCGGGAAAACCCTAAAAACAGCCCTTTTCTATTTCCCATACAAACGTTTTCTAGAGTCAATTTGAACTTTATTGCTATTCAATAAAGTTCATATTAAATTATAATCACTCACTGTTGTCTAACCAATTAAAGCGTGTTCCTAACGTCAAAGAGTCAATTTGCAATTTATTACCGCTGCATAAAGTTGAAATTCAATCATATCTATGAAAATAGTCTTCGCGTGCGCTTTGGAGGATCTAATGTCGCGTTCCGAAAATAAACAAAAGTGAATCGCGAACGCGACAAAAAATGTAATAAACTATTAGTAGTACTGATTTTCAATTAATTTGGTCGGCTTCGCGAAACTTTATTTTAGCTAACTTCAGTTGTAACTGTATCAGATTATTGTTTTAAGTTTGACAAATCTTAAGTTTTGTCACAAATTAAGTTTCTGAACACAACCATAATATTTGACATTAGATTTGACAACCAACTAATATGTCAATCATTCTGTCGCACTTCAGAACACGGAGATTTATGGCTTAAAGGTAAACTCCAAAAAAATAAATAAAAAAATCAGAACACGGAAAAAAGTATTACGATTGACGATATTGTGTTACGATCATGGTTACGACATTCTATGAGTGCATCCTTCTATCTTTGTGAGTGACATTACAAGAAGTGTGCTCTTTTTTTGTTGATATTTTGTGATAGTGACACTTTACTGTTAAGTTACGCGACGGGTCGCATCGAGGAGGTCTTAGGGCCATAGCAAGTTTGTATGAAAGTCTTCATCTTTTGTGCTACGATCTTTATATTTGGTTCGAAGGTGGTTAATTGTTGGTACAAGTACGCTAAAAACGTTTTTTTTCTATAGGGCCGGATTAAGATGGTGTAAAGGCTTCATAAGTTTTTCGAGATACCTTCATTTTTTGTGCTACAAGTTTCAAATTTTGCACTGAATTAGTAGATAACTTTTACGATACTACAAATCGGACACTTCATTCAAAGGATATTACGAATTTAAAAATAATAATAATAAATAATGTGGAGAGGGACGGGGAACCAAGAGCGGGAGAGGTAGCCGCGCCGCTCAGGAGTATATTAACGATGGGTTCTGAAATAGCTGGAGTAATTTTCGAGAATTTTCAGGCAATCTAAAGATCATCCGTGTGAGTGATCGAATAAAGATTAGTAGCGATTAAAAAAAACGCGGGCGAAGCCGCGGGTACTGCTAGTTTATAATAATTATGTTTGTTGTTTGTTGTTTATGTTTGTTGTTACTTATTACAAATCATATTTAATTGTTAACGAATAAAATGCTGATTAAAGTACTCTGATGTTATACTTTTTAATATATTTCTAATCACCATTTGAATAAATCTCATTACCATTAGCTAAATATCAATTACCGTTCGTTTTAATCTCATTACCGTTTATTAAAAAAAACAAAGCCCTATATCTTCAATACTAAACGTCACATTACTGTACCTCCTTCATATTTAGTTTATTTTCATTATATATTGTACAAAAAAATAATAAACAACACCATCAGGCTTAATATTTGATTCGTCAAAAAAAAATGTAAAATATGCATGAAATGAAATATTCACCCGTATCTAAATAAATGTTGGTTTTTTGACACTAGGCGAGAGGCATTTTATTCAAGAAATAATGGAATAAATATTAATTGCATAAATTTTTAAGAGAAAACATTTGTGAAATCTGGCAAATGAACTGCACAGATTTTTATGGAATTTGGTGTAATAATAGGTATTATCTGAGTCAACATAAAAGATACTTTTCAATGTGGGAAATTTCTCATTTCTGTAAATTATACTCATACTAAGCTTTAAACACGGATACAAAGTCGCTTGTTCTAAGACGAAATCTTCTTCTTCTTTGTTCTCCCCTTATCCCGTTACGCGGGGTCAGCTTTCCTTATCATGCGACGCCACGTAGATCGTGTGTTCGCGACCTCATCGGTGAGGCCGAGGCATTCCAAGTCCCTCAAGACAGTCGTCATCCAAGTAGCTTCGGGTCTTCCTTTGTCCCTCTTTCTTGTCGCAATGGAAAGGCACTTTTTCACTACGTAATCGTTGGGCCTACGCATTACGTGTCCATACTATCTGAGCCTTGATTCTGAAATTTTGTCGGTTATGGGTGCAACTTTAAAGCTTCCTCTTATATGTATATTCGTTTCGTTTTAAATATATCATTAAAAATTAAAAATTATTCACTTTTTGTTCAATGGCTCGTAATACCGTTTGTACAATTTAATTATGCATTGTACGTATAATGAGTCATATTAATTAAAATAATATATGTATTTTAATCTCTTTATAAGTAGCAGGCTCTCTGCTGTGGAAACTCAGTGTCTACGAAAACAAATAAGTGTATTTTCTATAGTGTTCTATTTGGTTCTCGTTAAGGTAAAATTAGTATTATAATGTAAATAAATTAAATATTTTATAGCACTATTCGTATGTTATACAAGAGATTCACCTTCGCACCCCCGGTTTCTTTCGCGTAATGCTGGGGCAGAGTAGATCCACTTGTGACTGACATTATAAATATGTTCGGACGTTCTTTTACAACAGCGCCATCTAATTCCGTGGTAAGCTACGAGGCTTGTATTACGGATACCAGATAGTTGATATACTAAACATATAAATTTTAAATACATACATAAGTAATATAAATATTAACACTCATGAATAGAGAACAAAGTTAACATTCGTGCTGAACAAAACCCCCAGCGGGACTAAAACCCGCGACTGCTGGCGCAGAAAGTAGGGTCAATACCAACTAAGCCAAACGTGTTGTCAAGGCTTCTCTCTATAATATGTATGTATTTAAACTTATATATTATGTAGTATATCAAGTATCAACTATCTGGTATCCGTAACACAAGCTTCCTTCTTAGCTTATCACGGAACTAGATGGCGCTGTGTGTAATAATGTCCCAACATATTTATTTATTTCTCTCGAGAAGTTTCAGTATGGGCCTCACAAAATCTTTTGTAATTTATGAAACTAGATATTTTTTAGTTGTAAAAAGGATATTTTATTTTGACATGGATAACCAGCTATCATCATACAAATTTCATCAAAGTGTGTCTGGTGGGTCGATTGTAATACGGTCATAGACAGACAGACAGACAAACATTCGAAAAACCATTACAATTTTAAAAATATTATATTATGTTATTGTAATCATATAATATTAATTATCATTTAATCTCATTTAATCATTCTATTTAGGATTCTTATTAACTTAGCATCAACATAAACTTCCTAGTGGTACAACACTAGTCTACGTAAAATCACGTCTTTGGCGATACAGGTAGGATGTTGTAGATCGTTAACTGAAAATTCTCAATTATTTCCTATAATTAGTTCAAAGTACGTATTAAGTACTATCAAAAGTAAAGTATAGTAGAGGAGACCGTGGTAGATCGACCTTCACCGATCTGATAACCAGATGAGACATATTTTTTATCGAATATAATTTATAAACAAATATGCCTATAATTACTTGCCTATCTGAAAGTGATCATGGCTATTTTTAGCTAGGCAACAGTGCTTTAAGTATGATTTTTTGCAGGCAAGTCTATATGACTGATTTTGTAATAAAATGATCTAAAATTTGATATAACTTTCGATAAGTTAGCAGAACGATGGAGTCACCTATATTGACTTACCTGTTCACATCGGCTTGCCAGCTATACACAAAAATGAGTAGGCAAGCCTACTGAGGCATATTCTGTGTGTTAAAAACTAACAATGAAATAAAATTCATTTGGTTATCAAAAGAATGAAAGTGATGAAAAAAATCGATTGAAGTTAATTTAATCAAAAATAGCCATGAGCACTTTCAGATAGGCAAGTCATTATAGGCATATTTGTTTATGAATTATATTTGATAAAAAATATTTCTCATCTGGTTATCAGATCGGTGAAGGTCGATCCCCCACCGGCTCTTAGACCAGTAGTAACACCTACATACCTATTCATACTTAATAAGCAAAGTCAGTTATATTTTAAAGTTTTTTAATGAGAGTTGCATTTCGTAATATTACGTGCGTGGCGCGTGGTGTATGATATTTTGTCGGACCCGTAATATCACGGCGACGGCGGTTAAAGGATTAATGAACAGATTCAACTAATTTAAATATGCAATAATAATGCCGGAGGGACACTTAATGTTTTTATTATTCACTAAATTAGTTATACACATTTCGCTTAGTTTGTTAGGTCAGCTTTCGCGGGTTCGAATCCCGCTTCAATTGTTGAGCAGATTGCAGTGTATCAATTTCTACTTCTACCACAATTTTACATGTAATTCATTTGTTGAGCACGAATGTTTGTACTCTAGTCATAGGTGTATTTATTTATAATATGTATGCATTTAAAAGCTATTCATATATATGTAGTGTATCAACTATCTGGTATCCATAATACAAGCCTCGTAGCTTACCTTGGAACTAGATGGCGCTGTGTGTTAGTGTCCCAACATATTTATATTTATTTATTTTTTAGTCATGGATTTAAACGAACAAACCGATGTCCAAATTATCGAGCATCAAGGCTCGCAATCTCAGATACAAAAGATGTTTTCAGGCTCAACTGTGCTCTTAACTGGAGGTACAGGCTTTCTTGGAAAGCTGTTGATAGAAAAGCTTTTAAGGTAAGTGTTATATGATGTCCTCCCGATTCCGACCACGGTGGCCAATCTTATTAAGACTAGTTATTTGCGCGAGAGATATTATACTGCACGAGTGTACGCGCAGACATAAGTGCACTCTCTATTTCTATCACTCTCATAATCCGGTGAGACGACTACTCGACACGACTAGTGAGAGTTAAGGCGCAGGATCGATTGCTTTACGTGCTCTCTGAGGCACAGGAGTGACACACCGCCAACTTCCCAACTCCGAGCTGTTACTGAGGCTTACGAAACAGAAATACTCAATAATTAAACTAGGCCCGACCTGGGACTCGAACCCGGGACCTCTCGGTGTGTGACCGTACGCTAGCCACTACACTACCGCGGCAGTTAGGTTTTATATATAATATGTATTCATTATTGCACATATACTTAATAAAAATATTATACGGAAAATGACATGGAAAGTGTAAAGTGGTAGTGCCATGCTTGTTACCTTCGGGTAGCAGCCGAATGGGCCGGCACGCCCCGTATAGTTCATTAGTACCACTCTCTCACAGAAGACCGGCGCGAAGTGGCAACTATGCTGTCGCGTTTCGTTTGGTGAGTGAGAGTCCGGGAGGCCCACTCTCCTCCCCCCCCCCCCTCTTTCCTTCATCCTCCGCCTTCGTTACCCCCTGCATCCCACTCCCCTCCCTCCTCCCTGCCTCACTTTCCTGAAAGGCCGGCAACGCAAGCCAGGCTTGCAGATGTCTATGGGCGGAGGTGATCACTTCCCATCAGGTGAGCCTCCTGCCCGTTTGCCCCCTTTTTACCATAAAAAAAAACAAAGGTAGACAGACAGTGGTAGCCCAGTGGTAAGCTTGGATAACCGAGTGATGCGGGTTCAAACCCGGGTCTCTCTCTACCTCTGATATTGAAAAATCTTATTTAAACAGTTACAATTAATTATTATCGATCTATAGTTTTCAGTATTAGTCTCTGTCTGTCTGTAACGGATCACGAGAAAACCACTGCACAAATTATATTTCACTCTGAGAAATTTATTTTTGAAGTGAATACATCATTAGGCGCACCGTACACAGATTTGTGAATTGTGTGTAGTAAGTTGGGCTGATCAGTCATGCTCGGAGGTGAAACGCTCGATCGGGTGAACTCGGGACCGCCGAGTGTACCCGAGCGAGAAAGATATAT